>BQNB010119623.1:0-20782 GCA_026074375.1 Tanacetum coccineum
GATCTCACCGTTTCTTAACTAGCTTCCACAATGATTCAAGCATCAATACCAACATCCATATCAATGGTCACAGCAACAACAACAATAACAACTTTTCCACCACCACCACATCAACCACAACAAGGCGTCTCAGATTATATAATAATTCAGCGGATTGGTGAGCTAGAACAACATATGGCAGACCTAGTGGAGGAAAATCAAGCCCTGGAGGAAAGGTTAGACAAGCATGGGCACAGAATGTACCAGTTGGAGAATCAAGATTTATCTAGAATGATCAAGGAGTAGACAAAGGAGTATATGCGGACCCAAGAGATTGACAGAAAAATTAACGAAACAGTGAAAGAGGCTGTTACTGCATCAGTTCAGTATGCAATGAGAGCCCCTCTTCATGCTCGCTTAAAGGATATCCCAACTTCTGACATGAAGGAGATTCTGCTTCAACGCATGCTTGAGGAGAATTACGACAAAGGCCATGAGGATCACCGGATGGCCTATGAAGCATTACAAACATCTATCCTTCGTGATGAAAGTGAGCAATTTGATGCTGACAAGTTTGAGGAGCGTAAAAAGATGAAGAGTAAGTAGGATTCACCGAGAACCCCACCTGGGTCACCTCCTCCACCACCACCTCCTCCACCACCGTTTGGTGCATCAGGGGCTTTCAATATAACTGGAGCCTCTGATTCCGCTCAAGATCCTCTTCCACCACCACCATCTCCAACACCCAATCCAGATAATCAGTCTCCAGGCTTAGCTGCTCCAGGCTCGTCCAAGACAGCTGCTAAGGCTAAAAACTTGAGGAATCAAGAAAGCCTATGTGAAATACCATAAACCTTCAAAACCAAATAAAAAATTTTTTTTTTTTGATTAATTCTTCCAGAGGAAACGCACTTACAATCTAAGTAATCATCCATGTGCTCTAATACAATTGTAGTAATTGAAAATCATACACAACCAAGGAATGAGTGTAGGCCAATTTTCTAGAGAGTAAACTGACACATAACACTGATTACCACACTACTTATTGATGTACAAGATTATGTATGAGACAGGACCTGAAATGTTCAAACCGAAAGTGGCACAATCATTTTGTCCATGTTAGCAATCTGTAGTCCGTCTCGATACTCTCCAGATGGAAGTTGTCTTAGCTTCCCCCGAACCAGCAATCCTTTCTTGAGTAGATTCAAATATTTCTTGCAAGCCGCATTAAGAAGACTTGATGTATAAAGCCCAAATATTCGAAGTACACAAATAATTCGAAACCATAACATCAAAGTCAATTAAGTCCCTGATGAGCGTATTTCTCCTTACAAGATAGTGATGATATAAATTGAAACACCAAGGTTAGCTAAGTCTCGGATGTCACAATTATTCCCTCTAAATAGCAGAAATGATAATACCTAAGTCAACTAAGTCTCGGATGTAAACATTTCTTCCTGCAGGATAATGACTATCTAAAGGTATCATCATACCTATGTGTACCTCTTTTATCAAATATTTCTACTCCTTTTTAAGAATAAGCATAGTGGTTGACCGTTTAAGGGAGCATTAATTGAATCAGAAACACTTCAAGGCTTTTAAAACAATGTGATTATATCCAAACATTACTAAGCCTTTTACAAACTATGAGGTGTTGTCAATATTGGTTGTTTGTAGTTTAAAGCCTGAATTCACTTAGTTTCAAATTGCAAATAAGTCCACAAAGTTTTAAACAAATGACATCTAAAGCCCTTGTAGTTAATATAAATTAACTCCCCTGGAAAATGTGATCCGTCATTATCAAAAACTTTATTCGTGTATACCTTGACTTATTTTGAAAGACTGTTTTAAAAGATTATTTGATGACACGTTCTCCTCCTCAAATAATGACCCGTTTTCTATTTAAAGAGTTGTAGTCATAGTTTGAGTGGTTGAATTAGCTTTTAAATCTTTTTGTGAAATTCCTTAAAACACTGATCCATTGTAAAGACAACTTTTTACTACCATGGTTAACACAAATAATTTTTAAAGAATCATAGAAGAAAAATTATTTGGTAAAAAAGAAGACTTTTCTTCTTTATCAAGAAATAATGCACTGAAACGTACATTAGATCGAGGGTGCACGGATATGAAGAAATCCATGCCCAGGAGAACATAATCACCCGTTGATAGGAACAGCCATCTTTTTGGCGACATGCTTTCCTTATTTTGATGAGCGGGTTATAGTCAGAAATAACTGCAAGCCATATAAACATGTTTTAAAAGCAGTTTAAACTTCTGCTTAAACTTCATTTAAAGACTCGTGTCATTATTGAATGACATTTCTAGGTCCGTAAATGTTATCGATAAACAGAAGACATGTCTTGAAATACAATTCTGGTCCGTAAATGTTATCGCTAAATAGAAGACATATCCTTAAAAACACTTTTTAGTATTTTCTATTTATAATTTTGGTATTTTTAATTTTTAAAAGTTTTATGAAAATGGAATCTTTTTATATATTAATCAATTTAAGAAGATGTTGGACCTAGAACCAAATGAAATGTCATATATGTCGTTGTAGGAGTCTGTATCAACATCTCTTAAACTTCCACCACTAAAGTTATCCGAGGCTCTGAATATCGTCTATTTTGACACCCATCTGAAGCTTTGATAGTACGTACCCCAATATTTCCTACAAGTACATAATGAATAAGAACAAGAACTCCCACAAAGCTTCCAATGCTGATTTGATCTTACAGTGGCCTTGAGGAACCTACACGAGAGTGTTAACAAATTTCTTCATACACTTCTGGTCATCATGAAGTTTCTGAATTAGCTGCATGTCTTGAAAAACTTCATTTTCCTTCACTTCTGGTCATGTCGAAGTTTTCTAGAATCTATTTTTTATTTGACTTCAAGTCTGCACTCCACTACTTGAATCATCTTTGTAGTACCTTAAGTGAGAAATAATTGTAGTATTTTTATTTATTATAAGGCACGAACTAAGTAACCCTATACACGTCATAGGACTAAGGAGAAGCTTCAAAAAGCTTACCCCCAAATTCATGCCAACATAATCTTTATATAGAAGCTTTCATAGCTTCCCCCCAAACGAGCATTCATCTCTTGAGCATTTGCCAAGCTTTCTTTTCAAGCATAGAATAATTAAGTTGCATAGCGTAATATAGTACAAACCACATCAGATATTGCCCCATTAGATAATAATCATAGAATTAACTGTTTGGGGAAGACATTACTGGATCAACAACATATCTTCTAACGTTTAATAATTCTTCTCACATTTCTTCCCAACTGGAAGCTCAAGTAAATGCATACCAAAAGTATTCAAGATTAAACTCATTCCCCCCATGTATTCACAGAGATTCCACCAGCCTTACATTATAATAAGGCCCAAGTCACATTAAGTACACACTCTTCCCATTAATAAGTACGAATCGTAGCATCAAAAATCAATAAGACCTCGAGAAATGCACATTTCTCCCCTATATAGAGTATGATGAAATTGGCTACACCAAATTCAACAAGTCCTGATGTAAACATTATTCCGTATGTATTCGAAAGATAACACCGAACAACCGTACCCATAAAAACAACTAGGTACCTGGATGTAGTCGAAATGATAACACAAAAACAGTACCGTACAGAATCAAGTAAGTCACGTGATTAACACCTTTAAATTGTTTCACCAAAGTCGAACTAAGTCCCGATGTGAAAGCAATTTTATTCCCGTATGTATCGAAATGATAACACCAATACAGTACCATAAAAACAACTAAGTATCGGATGTAGTCGAAATGACAACACCAAAACAGTACCATAAAAATCAAGTACGTCCCGGATGAACACATTTCTTCTTGTAGGATACTAACAAACTGGAGGAATCGACATACGAATTTTTAGAACCTTCTTTTAACTCAGAGAAACGTTTTCTTACATCTCTTCGCCCAGCGTAGTTTAAATAATACACCAAAAGCCACGAGTATACACACTGATTTCTCTGCGGTTTATTGACCTTTGTCTTCCCGAATGACCTTAAAACAAGGGAAATATATGAAGTTCACATGTGTAAGCTCATTGTATTTCATGATAGTATGTCTCCTTCCCCTTGCATGAGTTTGGATACCTCAGAATCAACAAAGACATTGTACGCGACCTAACTTGAAATCTAAATGAGAAGAGATATAGATCAGGCACAAATGTATCCTTTGAGAATCAACTGTCCGATCAAATCTCTACTCGTTAAACCTCTTAATTGTTGGGTTCTGACAATCTTTACCAACCCATTATGTTAGGCAATTTGAAGTGACCACTGATGGAGTGAAACCCATATACTTGAAAATTTGAAACTGATAATAGAATTCCCTGTTCTTAGTGACTTATAGTCTTGCACAAATGTTGGAAGAACGGGTGTAAGAGATTTATTCTCCAAGCAAATCTCTAATACTCTATACACATAAACTAAGAGATAAAAGTACAACACCTCTTGAAAACTATCCACATCGTCCCTCTTCTGTGATAACACTGTAGTACTACAACATAACTCCTTTAAGGTGACAAGTTAAGCGGCAGGTAATTGCAACCATCTACCACGACTTTGGTAACTAGATAAAACCAAGTCTTCAACTTAAAACTTAAGCACGAGCAAGTACCATTGAATATCATGCATCCAACCAACCCGGGGAACTTCAAGATAAAGATAAGAACACACCTCCGTGAAATTGAAACTTCAAACTCACATAATGATACCCGATCGACTCCGTACTTACTTAGAAAAATTAATACCAAATCTAGTCATTGCCATTTAAATTCCAATGATTCTTTATAAAGATTGATCACGGTCTCATCACAAAAAATTGTCACTTTTAACTTCAAGAATAATTATTAACCATAGTTATACCATTTAACATATACCATCCTAAGAATAAGCATGAAGCCATGAACCAAATAATTTCGTCCATTCTTAATTTATGTACGAAATGCACCAGCCCACAAAGTTATTGAAATAATAAGCCCAATTATCCATTTTGATAACAAAAATTTCGGATGATATGTAAGCCCAAACACGATTTGACATTTCAGCTCATATTTATCTTATACTATACCACCCGGCCTATACAACCAACACCAATTCAATCAAGTAGGGATATAATATGCAATGCCTTAATTATCATCTTCATAATAAAACGCAGCAAAAAAACTCCTTACCTAGAAACATCTGTCCCTATCACTTCCTTATCACTCCATATTCTCCATCATATTAACCACAATTACCAGACTCTCCAATCATTAAACAACCACAGTACAAATACATACCTTTTACTTAATTCAGTTCGTTGGGAATTTTTATTTTTTTTTGGGGTTGGGTGGGGGGGGGGTACCTGAAGCACCAAATGAGAAACGCGATGGCTTCAAGATCTCTATGAGGTCTCGAGTAGGTGATTGTTATTTTGATTTATTGTGTTAACGAAATAAAGATTGACTCTAACAGTTTTGTTAGAGATCATTCTTTAAGTTCGAATATTGAAAAAGGTTTATGCCTTCACAAATCTATGATGATATTTCTGTTTTCGTGTTTGATCTTTGTAAGGTCATATATGTTATTGAACCACATGAAAGAATGAAAAATCTGAGATCAATCTTTGATATGTTTTTCGAGTCTGAGTTTTTTGTTGTTTGATAATGGATGTTGGGATTAAGAGGATTTTGTGGTTGGCAGTTGTTTACCATGATAGAGGAAGGGATTAGGATTAGATGAGAATGGATTTGTTTGAAGTTTGATGTTTGGGCTGCGATGATGTTGTTGGTGTTATTATAGAGGTTTATAATGGTTGACGGTGTTTGATGTTGGTTATTGATTCGTGTCTGTCTCTTCTTTATCTTGCTTTACTGTTTGACTCGGTTGACTCAATTTGGCTGACTCAGTTGAGTTTGACTCGGTCAACTCGGTAATTACCGAGTTAACCCGGTTAAGGTTTGTGGTAGCAACTCACTGCCAAGAACATAGCCAACTCGCTACTGAGTCTAAAATTGGCCAGAGGTTCCTTTAGATTTGGCTTAGAGATTTGTTTTCAATTGAACCTGTTCTTCACAACTCGCTACCTGTTCTTCTCAACTCGCTACTTCAAATCTCTAGTTGTTCATCACAAATCACTACTTCAAATCTCTTGTTGTACTTTTTGTCTTTTTGCATTGTTGTACTTTTGTCATAATGCAACACACTTCAGATTTGTTTCTTCTTATCTTTTTTTGCTAAGTCGCTA
This sequence comes from Tanacetum coccineum, assembly GCA_026074375.1. Classification (NCBI taxonomy): domain Eukaryota; kingdom Viridiplantae; phylum Streptophyta; class Magnoliopsida; order Asterales; family Asteraceae; genus Tanacetum; species Tanacetum coccineum. The sequence goes on from BQNB010119623.1 coordinate 6,243, forward strand.
TGAAGAAACCTAGATTAAGAAACTGCATCCAAACATGTTAAGATGGCACAAACAGAACATAATGATTAGACCCACCCAAAAACATTATGTAGTCTTTTTTCCAATAAATAAGCCTACAAAAATAAGCACAAATTAACTGATAAAGAACAGATATTGTATTGTATGTGAAATACCCAAATGACAATTTTGACATACAACTTAGACAGATTTGACGTGAATCAAGAATAAGAAAAGAGAAACAACTTTGACCATTAAAACATAGATATTCGAATCTGTTTTGAGACACCCAAGAACAAACAGTGACAAAGTTTAGAAAATAAAATAGTGAAAGATAGACACCGGACCATACAACATGCAAACTGACCAAGAACGCAACCTTGGCTCTGATACCAATTGTTAGAAACAAAGAATCAATGATCTGGTTGATGTTTTATAATTCAGGTTGCGACCGGAAAACCAGCCGACCACCACCATGGTGGTGGTAAAAGACTTAGAGAGAGAAAGTTAGAGAGAGAGAGACAGAAGGAGAGAATATGTAAAAACACACTTTGATGTGTGTGTGTGAAATGAATTCTTCCAACACCCTCTCCATGTGTGGAGAGGGTTTAAATATGTCTTACAAAACGCCCCTAAAATGGGCTATGGTGTGGGCTTACAGTGGGTAAAGACCCGACCCAATACCATAAATCATACGATTACTAACAAAACTACGAGCTATGCTAAACATGAAAATACACAGAGTGACCGAGTCTTTTTCTTGATCCTAACACCTAGGAATTACTATCAAAGAGCTCTTTAAAGGGTTGTGATGTATGGGTGTAAGTTAATCGGAAACGAAAACAGATGGGAAATATTTGGGTGACTTTGGGGTGGATTTGGGTGGTGGTGAGTTAATTAATATACAAGGATACATGCAAAGGCGTTGCTAAGCCAAGACCCGACCACACTAGGACTAAGATATACAAACTCTACATCAAACTCTTTTCTTTTTCTTTTCTGACTCTTTCTTGACATAAATGTAAACATAAGCAAGATGGCAGCCCGTTCTTTTTTTTCTATTTTTTTATTTTTTTATTATTTTTTATTTTTTTCTCTTTCTTTTATATTTTTTTCCGGTACACTTTTGCCCTGCCATCTGCTGAAACATAATAATACATGACTTGGGGTTTATAATTGCACCCCTACACTTGAGTTTTTAGTACTCAATGACATTAACTAATCTAAAGACCCAAATTGAAAGGATCAACAAACATGGAGTGTATTAAGCACGTATGGGGTAATAAATTGACTTCTTCTCCATTTCTTCATAAAATAAAAACTATCATGAATCCCAATCACCCAAAAACTGTATATACTAATAAAAAACTTGACTTAGCAACCATGTACTCAAGCAAATAATTAACTGGGTTTACAAATGTGATAACAATAATGTACCAAAAACGAGTACATACAAGGAAGGCTAAGGCAATTTGGGTGTAATATTTGGTGTGGGTGTAAAAAATGCTCTTCATTAATAATATAGCATCCACCAGAAAATTACGAGAACCGCGAAAAGGATAGGCTCGAAGGGGTGTACTAGGGGTATCTTGCACTAAAAATGAGTGCGTAGCAAGGGTATAGGGATAGTTATATAATCGAGGTGACCATAATAACAAATACAGGTTTAAAATAGGGTTTATCCTAGTGCCTCTTATCATTAGAAAATCCTAATCACACGAATGCGATCTCACTAGCAGTCTATGGGGTGAATCACAAAAGCAAGTTCTAGAATTTAATATACTACCGGTGCACTCTCATATAATTTTAACTGATACCAATGCTCCAGAAAAAGCGAAAAAACCACATATGCACGATCAAATCCATGAACGTGACATATATTTGCTCATTCCTTAACTTGAGCAAGCTAAAGGTAAAATTGTCTTAAGCACCAAAGATGAGTGCTTGAATTCTTAAAGATCTAGGGGCGAACCTCACATTTTTGTGGTGAAATTTTTTAAAAATGGTAGGTTTTTTTTTGCTAGTCATATAACTCCTATCCAAGAGATGCTAATAATACTTAGTTTGCATCGGTATGTGCCATAAAAAAAATTTAAATTAGGGTTAAAATTACCGTCTATGCTACATTTCAGTATATTACTCATCTTTTTAAGGACAAAGCAAAGGAAATTGAAGAAATAGTTTATAAGGCTTTATTCCCCCTACACTTATTTTGAATATTGTCCCCAATGTTCTTAAAAGTACCCGAATAAACAAATAAAGGGAAAAAGAAAAGGCAAAAGAAACTAATACTCCCCTGGTTTTGCTCAATATTGGAGAAGAAACAAATGATCACGGCTAAATAATCATCCAAGAATCGTCCACATGAAACTCCTAAGAACTTTTAGGCCCTTCTCATCAAATATAACCTACAAATCAAAGACAAGAAACAACTATAACTGGCGTAAAATTCGGCGGGATAATAATATACAACATAATTATTATGGTTTAGACACTACAAAAGCAATAAAGATAGGATGAATGTACTAATGTAATTGTCGTTTTCTGCAAGTTTAGAAAAATTGCAAATTCTGGAAATTATACAAAAATAAATTATTATTTTTAAAAAAATACGAAATTGAATGTAGCTAGGCTGGCGACGCTATTAGAAAATATCCTGACGCCGTCTCCAGAGCCTGTAAATAAAAAAAATTGTCTCTTGGAAATTTTTTTGCACGCAAACCCTATTAGTTATAACCTAGAAAAAATTACTGCGTAAGCCATGAGAACGATTATTACAATAATATGACTCTAAACATGACACAAGACACGACGCGAATTAATTTAATTATTCATTTAACATGTTTGAAATGGTTCTTAGGAACCGAATATTTTCCTTTACAATTCATTTGATGTAAAATACCTTTGATTGCAATTAAGACGAAGTTAAAGACAAAACAAAACATGATCACATAATTCACAACATATAAAAATAAATGATAAAGAATTAAAACACACGACACTCCTAATTTGCGGAAAATAAAACATTAGGCTGCCTCCCAAAAAGCGATTTTGTTTATTTAATGAGTTTTGTAGCTAGACTCGGAGTCACATTCCTTATGTGATTCCTCCTTCGTCATCTACTTCATAGCCTTCATTCACGAGTGCGGAACGTTCATCGATAAATACTTTACTTCTCCATTGGTTAAACTCCATTTCTTTCTCTTGGCGGAGTTTGATTCTTTCTTCCCACTCCAAAATCAGCCTACTTACGGTGTTAGTGGGGGCCACGGGACCTATGTCATTATCGGTTCTTTCCTCGACTCTACGAGGAGACTCAGGGATTTTAAAGAAATTTACCTTATTCTTGCCCGATTTTAAAGTTATTGTCCCCTTATCAAATCTAATCTCGGCTTTAGCCGTTGTTAAGAATGACGTTCCTAAAATGAAGGGCTTCTTCTTATCTTCCTTAATATCTAAGATCATATAATCCACGGGGTACACATAACCAACTATCTCAACTAATATGTCCTCAACTATTCCTATGGGATAAATATATGAGTGACTAGCTAGAGAGAGTCTAATGTCGGTCACTATAGGCTTTTCGTTGGTTTGTCTATTGTAGATGGATAGGGGCATGACGTTCACATCGGATCCTTGGTTGACTAAGGCATCTATGTATTTTAATCCACCTATGTTACATGGTATCACAAAATTGCCTCCCTTATCCTCTTTTTTGGTTATCTTATTCTTGAGGATTGCGTTGTACATAGGTCCTACGAGTAACGGATTGTAGGTCTCATAGTCCATCTTACCTAAACGTGTTGCTAGCAAGGAGTCATTATATCTTTGGTTACCTTTAAGACCCTCGATCAACTTTTCATTAATTTCATGTTTAAGGTAATATCCTACGGGTTGTGACCTAGGCATCTCCACTAGTTCTTCAATTCCATCTCCCGTTATCTCCTCCTCCACATTCCTAGCTGGCTCATCATTAGTTCCGTCTTCCACTTCTTTCTTAATATCAACTACCTCATTAGGCTCTATTGCATTCAATTCACTAAGTTTTATAACGTTCTTGTCAACAACCACGTTGTTTTCAATATTCTTATCCTCCTCCATTTGGACAAGGGAGATGGCGTTAACGTTCTTAGTGATGGGGTGTCTAGCCTCTTCTCTTACCAATACTTTTTTCGGAGTCCTACTTGTTGTAAGTTCTTTTAAGAGCCCAAACATTTCCGCCATTCTATCGTTGATTTCCTCTCTTTGTCTAAAGATGGCTTTTTTCGAACCTTTCCATTCTTTCAGTATGCGCTGCCATATATCCCTGTACTCGAGCTTTGAAACTTGGTTCAAGTAATTGGTGTTGGGGGTCCGGATGAGCACATTTTTAAAAAGTGAAAGAATTTTGTCTTGGTGGCTTGTCAAGGTTTTGTTAGTATGGGGTTTAGGAAATTGCTTCGGCATATGCTTGAGGAATGTATGTTTAGCTTGTTCTAGGCGTCGTTCTTGACCCTTTTATTAAGAAGCTAATTTGATCTTCAAGCTCAAGAAGTCATCGGTCGGGAGTTTTTGGAGTGTCTTGAGGTAAAGAAATTGCCTTGCTTGGCTTGGCGAAGTCTCTTGGTTCATTCTAGCCCTCATGATCGTAAAGAGCTAGATTCTTTATGATTTCCTAAGATTCTTTGGCGTTCTTGTCGTGGAGCTTGTTGCTAGCTGCGCGGTCAATCTCGCACTAAAGATGAAAATAGACATGATCATAGAAAATTTGGATTTGAAGCCAAAGATCGATGCCATGATGAGGGACTTTTGGTGTATGTCCTTGAAACGAGTTCATGCTTTAGAAAGAGATTCACCTTGATGTTGTTGGAACATCAATAGTTATTTCGGAGCTTAGAAGTCCTTCCCAGTGGAAATAATTGAGCAAGGAAACGGGTAGTAAGATCCTCCCAAATGGAGATGGATCCTGCAGGAAGACGTTCAAGCCAATTGCTAGCTTGATCGCGAAGGGAAAATTGAAATAAATGCAGGCGCGTCCTTTCTTTATTTGCAACATCAAGGTCAACTAAGTCCACAAGTTTTAGAAAATCCTTAAGATGTTGGTTTTGATCCTCGGACCGAAGTCCGTGGAATGAGCATCCATTTTGCACCAACCGGATAGTGTCGGATCGCAGAGGCACCACATTGTTCTCCCCTCCCTTCCCCCCCCTGTTGGGGGTCCAATTGTGTTTTGATAGCCCTAGAGGCTTGGTCTGGGAATAATCTCTCTAAACTAAAGATAGGATTTTCGTCTTCCCATGGTGGTCAATGACCCACTACTAAGTTGTGTGTTTATATTGTGTGTGTGCGGCACCACCCCCTACCCATCTCGGATCCCAACGAAAGAACTTGCCAAAAACTTAAAAAATCTCACTTTATAGCGAATCACATCCGTAATACTAGACCCTCCCCAAGCTACATAAACCATTCCACCCCGCACTACCTCATCCCTCTTCACCCTCCGCAGCCCCCGGTGCCAAGAATCCGCTACCGCCATCCATCTCTACACAGAAGCACAATGTTTTACAACTTCTAGGAAGAGTAATAATCGTTGCTGTGTAGTTTAGGGAAAAAGACTAAGGAGGTTGTAATCGTTCCTCTAGGGAATAAAGGTGAAGGTTCAACTAAACTTAACTAAGGTCTAAAGTTGAAAGAGATCATTTTTGGTATTTTTATATTTTTATGAAAGCAAGTAAAATCTCGTTAGAAGGGGGTTTTTGGTTTTAAACTCAATTAACTAAATAAAATAGATTATTATCTAAATTTTTTTAATGTGGAAACTTGTATATGGTAATATAAATGGTTTACTTAATTGCACTAATCTTAGTTCGCTTCTCCTAATTCTAATTGGCCGTCACCTTGTGTGCGATGTGTAAGTATTTTAATTACACGAACCGTTGTTTATGTATATCCGTTAAAGGGGCAACGGTTAAGACAACGCACAAGTAAGGTAGTATGAAGACTATTACAAGGCCCCTAAGAGTACCTTACATGCATTAAAACACTTAAAAAGTGATCAACCATATAAGGGTAAAGTAGTGTGAAGATTGTTACTGATGGTATCCTTTCTACACAATCACGTTTCCCTAGACGCCTTCGCAAGCAATTAAGAAGCTTGTTTCTAGAGCCTAACGCTCACATCCATCAACAAGAAGCAATATAAAAAGGATCTACAAACTAAGTTTCATGCAATCATAAGTATACACTAATAGATTTATACTAGCATGTTAAAGAGAAGAAAAGAACAATAATTAATTAGACAACACGACGTATTGAAAGATTAAAGGATAAAGAACTTCACTTGATTAAAAATTTAAGTAATTGGTGGATACAAAAGGGTTTTAGAACCCTAAAAATGACCTAAAAGCTGATAAAAATAGGCTCCCTAAGATATCTTACGAATTTTCCGAAGTTCCACTCTTTAAAAACCTAATTTTGAGTTTGTATATATAAAAAAACAATCGCGACGGCGTCGCTTTATAACTGCGACGTCGTTGCTCTGCCGAATATTCTAGGGCTTCTTTAAGTCGGTTACGTTCTAACGCCATTGCAAGAATCCTGACGCCGTCGCTTGCATATCTAAACGGCGTCCTTAGAATTCCTGACGCCGTCTCCACAGTTTGTATGCAGTTTTTGAGCCTCTTCGTGTAAAGTTGCAATCTTGTCCTGTTTCTTCCCAAATTGAGTCCAAGTCACGTGTATTTTATCCAAAAGCCATCTAAGTACTAAACACACAAAAAGAAATAATTAAGCACACATTTTAGAGTTATTTGCATGATTTAGGGGGTTAAATGATCCTGAAAAAGTGTATAGAATGAGACCTCATCACCTGTTACTACTTCAGTCAGTATTTGTAACCTTTGCCCTTTTTGTGTTCTGAATATTTCATTTATAGTCCTTTGACTATTTGACATTTGTCAGTTTATTAAGATTTTGTACCATGTTGACGGTGGTGATTTTGTTGAGAATTATGGTAATTTATAGTTTATTGTGATTAATAATCCCTTTTGGAAGGTATTATTGTGATATTTGTATTCCGGGTGCCCCGTGAATTTTGAAAAATGCCGAAAAATGAGTCCCGACACGTCCGTTAATGTCCAAATGAGTTTTGAAGAGTTTAAAGTGAAAATATGTCATGTGAATACCATAGGTTAATGGAAAAGAATTTTTAAGGTGAATAAAAATGCTAATTAACTTTGGGGTAAATTTTACGGTTGAGTTTTACGAGTATTTAAGTGATCCCGACACAAAACAAAAGACCCGAGGCCTCTTTGGATGCCATAGCCGGTCATGGGAGATTAAGGGGACAAGATGGCTTAATTTTAGCCAATGTGTCCCAAAGGTGTACATTTATATTTCTTCCACTAGCTTCTCATAATTCTATTTTCATTTCAAAAAAATAAAACACACACTTAAGTGTGTATATGATGCGTCCGATTTAAGCCACCAACAAACATCCATAAATTTTCCAACTTTAATTGAGAACGTGATATTCCGGGTTGATACGAGTATTTGGGTATTCATTTAAACAACGTTTGGGTTGTCCGATTCGTGTCAAAATATACATTTTTGAAGATTTTCTTGTAAGTTTTCAAATTTAAATTTCGTTTGTCCTTTTGGGTTTATTTTGATGCATAGATGTTAGTTGTACAAGTTGATCATCGAGAAAATCGATTTTTGGAAACAAAATGAGTAAAAAGAGGGTGTTTGGTTCGTTGGATTTAAAAAGGAAAATAAGGGTTTTTGTAGTTTTGATGTTGTGGTCGTGATGGTTGAATAATATATGTTGCTAGATAGCTTATTTTTTATAGTAGCTTGTATAGCTTATTTAGGCTTATTTTTAAGCTATTTCTTGGCTTATTTTGGGCTTATATGCCACGAAAATTTCCCAAAATCACTAGGAAAGTGATTTTGATTATTTTTGTGCTATGGCGTATGTTGTGGACTATTTTTTAGGCTTATGGTAGTAACCAAATGCGATACGTAGCTTATTAGCTTATTTTCAAGCTTAATATACGTATTTTGGAGCTTATGAGCTCACGGCCCAATACATCTATTTAAGTCGTCGCTTAATGGGAGAGCTTATTGTGGTCCGGATTATTTTCTACTTATTGGTATAAGCTTATGTATGTAAATGGACCTTGGTTTTGGACTTGGATCGTATCTTGGACTTATAAATATCTTAATGGACCCTTGTTGGGCCTTAAAGCCCAATAAGCGATATTTAGTCATTATAAGAGTTTTGGTGGACTTTTTGAAACTGAAATATATTTGCGAAGTGATTTTGAACAAGATTTTGAGAAAAACGTTTTAGTAAACCTTAAAGATTGAGATTTTGGAATTCTGTCGAAAATTGTCGAATTGATGAAAAGTGTTGAAAATAAGGTTTGAAACCTTAGAAAACGTTGTATGAGCGTACGGGTCATGTCAAAATTTCGTAAAAAGTTTATACTTAGAAATTTTCCTAAAAACATGATTTTTGATTTTAAATAATAAAATATTATTTAATTATTTTATTTATTTAATAAATTCACTAAAAGACGAAAAATATAATTTTTCTTGAAACTTCTCTAATGTGTTTGTTATGAGTAAACGTTTCAATTTCAACCATATTATGATTATTTTTGAGGTGACTAAGGTTACCGAATGGACTTACCGAGATATATTTATAATTATTAATTATAAATATTTACGTATATTACTTATCTATTTTCGTTAATAGTATAAGTAAGTATTATTGAGTAATAGGATTGATATGATTGTTGGGATATGTCGTCAACCATCACACCACTAAATTGTTATGAGTAATTGTACAACGCGTCTAAACTCTATGCATCAAACGGGAAGATTGTTTTAGGAATGAATGATTAAATTGAGACATTAACTGGACTAGGTTGTGTGCGAGCGTCGTTGCATTTGCTTGTGTGATTGAGATTTGGTTGCTAAAGACTTGCTTGAGGTGAGTTCTCATAGCCCCACTTTTTACTATTTTTCCGTTGAGGGAAAATGATACTCAAATGTGTTTTGAACTGTTTTGAATTGAACTGTGCGAAATGTGGTTTTGTTTTTGGGACAAGATATGTGCTTATGACTGCTATGTGAATATTATGTGTTGCATGATTGTTTGGATCGGAGGGGTACGCCTATCCCAATATTTGTATGATTGTTTGGATCGGATGGGTATGCCTACCCAATATTTCTATGATTATTGGAGCGGATGGGTACGCCTACCCTGGTTTGTGTGTGGTCCTGCCCTAATTTTAGTGCTCCAGCTGGTAGGCCCTTTAGGTGCGTAAGTGACATATGGTTGTTGATTAGCGGTGATGCTCAGGTTGTTTGCATATATTCACTGTCACATAGCACTATTGTCCACTGTTGTAATATTAGCACAGCTTTTGGGTTTAAGGTCAAACCTACGAGCTCACCAACATTATTGTTGACATTTTCGAGTATTATTTTCAGGTGAAGTGAAAGAAGAATAGTTTGGTGATGTGTGATAGCATGCTTAAAAGTATCCCGTGTGGATTTTCATGTGAAGTCTTGCTTTGTTTATTTTGTTTAGTTCTTAGTGTTAGAAGTTTTGGTTTAAGTTTGGATTTTGGACCCCTGTGAAGGCTTATGAATAATTGTAAGAGATTGTGGATTTTGATAGAAATTTGGGACATCACTCGAGGTTGTTCGAGGTTGATGGTCTTCGTAACACTTGAAGTTTATGCATTGTAGTTTTCTCTATTTTGTATCTTGTGTTATGATTGATCATTATGTTGCATTCCTGAGTTTCCGCCATTGTCGGGGTGTGACAGTATTGATGATGGATGACACATGGACCAAAGAAGATAAACTGTTGTTCCAGTCAGCATTGGTGATGGTTCATAAGGATATGAAGGGAAGATGGGAGAAGATAACCAAAAGGGTTCCTGGAAAGACTGTTAAAGATATGTCGGCTTATTATGAGGCTTTGGTTTGTGAAGTGATTGAGATTGAGTCGGGTTGAGTTATGTTATCGAGTTATGCAGATGATGTTGATGAGGAGGAGGATGATGGTGAAAAGAATGTGGTTGTAAAGAAGAAAAGAAGAAGTAAATCAATGGCTAGTTAGGGTGGTTAGCCGAGAATGAGTCAGAATAATGAGAAAAGGAAGAAAGGGACTCCATTAAGCGAGGAAGAACATAGGTAAGTTTTGCTTTATTGTTTATACTTTGATTTCTTATTTGGGTTTTGTTCGGCAAAACTAAGCTGTTGTTAGTACGGTTTATTAACATAAGCAGTTAAACGCTCTAAAAACTCGTCATCTCAACTATTTAGCATGATATTAGGAATTGAAGATTTTGAATGATTTCTTAGAATAGTTTGATTCTTGATGATTTTATGAATTTTTATACCAGTATTGTTTAAACGAATAGGGATTTTGCATAAGATATTCGATTTGTTAGAGGATATGTGTATAAAGAAAAGTTTCATAGTCAATGGGTCAGTTTCTTAGTATAGGAATTGTGATTGATGTATATTGATTCTTGCAATAGCCGTGAATTCTAAAAGTGTGATTCATGTATAGTTATGCTTCCTAAACATGTGGATTAATCCAATTTGCATAGTTCGCTCTTGAAGTCAAATGCTAGTTATGCTTTCCAAACATATAGGTGAATCCCATTTGCATAGATTGACTCTTAAAATCAAATTCTTGATACTTGACAAACTTACAAATGTTTATGCTATTATTGAACATAATAGGGAACATAGATCATGTATCATATCAAATATGAATTCTGTTTTTTGTAGATTTTTTATTTTCTAGATGATTTGGGTATTAAGAATTCAAAATCAATTTTGTAATAGTCAAATGTGTTTTTTTCTGGACATATCATTTGTTAGTGAACAAGCTTTAACTTTGTGCATATGTTGTTTCATGTATTCTCAATCTTTCCTTATACGTATCTCCCACAAATTAGATACTTCTTTAACATCAGCATAATCTCTAACTTTGAGGCTTACAGTCTGCAATTCCACCGTGTCTGTAAGCTTTGCACAGTACTTCCCAAGGTCGGTAAGTCTCTTTAATTTGCTTCAAATTCCTTTCGTTCCAAACATAGTAGATTGTTGTTGCAAGCCTGCAAATATAATTTTTTTTACCACAATCAGAATGCTTAACGTAATTAAATATGGTTTTTGAAACATGGCATTGACTTAATTCAATTAGGAGATCACATTTGTTTCTTTGACTCTAAAGTCAAACGACTGATTCTAATTATCTAGTTCATGTGATTAACTGCTTTTAATTATGATATATGTTCACAGAAGGTTCTTGGACGGGCTGAATAAATTTGGAAAAAGTGACAAGCGTAACATTTTAAGAAACTCAGTTGTCACACGGACGCCAACACAAGTAGCTAGTCATGCCCAAAAGTATTTCCAACGTCAAACTTCTAGAACTAAATAGAGGAAGAGATCAAGCATTCATGACATCACCATTAACAATACATCAAAGGTGGTCCAACCAACCCCACAGCCATAACCACCAACGACACCATCTCCATTGCCATCACCACCACTCACTAATATCTATTGTGGTGTGGAACAACCATCAACACCACAACCTACTTGTTTCCATGGTACTACCATGGTGTTGCAGCCACCCCCACACCAAATACCATCACCGCCAACCACTAATTTGTATGGTGAAATGCAACAACCACCAACTTCACAACCTGCTAGTTTCCACGGTACTACCATGGTGGCGCAGACACCCCTACAGCCAACACTATCACTTCCATCTAATAATTTCTATGGTGGAACGCAACAATAACCAACACTACGACCCATTGGTTTCAATGGTAGTACCATGGTGGTAAAACCACCTCCACACCTAACACCATCACTGGCAACCACTAATGTCTGTGGTGGCGTGCAACAACAATTAACACCACAACCTACTGATTTCAATGGAAATACCAAGGTAATTCAACCACCCCCACAGCCATCATCATCACACCCACTCGCTATTTTTTGTGGTGGCATACAACAACCACCAACATTGCCGTCCACAAAATTCAATGGAGGACAGCCAACACCATCACCATCACCATTAACACCATCATTTCCATCAACTAACATCTATTATGGCGTGCAACAACCACCAACACTGCTACCCATAAATTTTAATGGTAGACAACCAACACCCTCACCCACTAAATTCTATGGTGGCGTGCAACAACCACCAACACAACCGCCCACAAATTTCAATAGCGGATAATAAGGAGCACCACCACTACAACATCAAGAAGGGTATGAATATTAGCAACACTTTGGGAACCGTCGTTTAGTTCTCTGAATGAAGAAATTAGTACATAAATATTACCTTGATTAGTATAGTACATGATTTGTTTGCCTTGGTTTTGTCCATTAGTACAAAATTCTATTCTTTTATTTGTTTTTGGGCACATGACTTTGAAATTTTGGATAGTGTCACCGTGAATTTGGTAAATATTAATAGGATTTGTTTCAGTTTGTTTGTTTTCCACTGTCTATAATCCGTTAATTCGGAGCAAAAAATAAAGTAACAAAAAGTCATCAAACGCCATTGCTTGGATTTTAGAACTATTTCAAAAAAGGAATTACCAAATAAGTGTTCTCTAAGCCTTTTTGTGTCAACATCATGGATTTGCTAGTATCAATGTTTCAAATAGAGGCATCAACTTTGAATTTAGTTGTTAGGAAATCACCTTGAAACATACGAGGTCCATTCAGATACTCAAATAAGCAAATAAATTTAAGGTGATTTAATGTATATAGTAAATCTTTTGTTAAGGTTAAACATATAACAAGTAGTGTGTTGTACAAGTAGTGTATTTTCATTCAAAGAGATCTTCACATTTCAATGTGAACCATCAACCATGAACTCATGAAAGAGCACATTCTCAATTAAGCTGTTAACAAAGTAATGAAGTATCACACGAGAACACCACCCTGCAGGTGACCCAAAGCCTATTTTGTAATACAATATACGAGCCCATAGCAGTTATTTTCTGTGAAGTATAAACCACTTTTTTGATACAGTCAACTTTTCATATATCATTGTTGATTCAATATTTATTATTAGGAGAAAAGTTCAATTAAGGACTTGTTTCTTCCTACATGCTGAGAGACATATCCCCACCATCTATTTGGGTTTGATCTAATGGTGGAGATTAATCTTAGATTTAATTGGTTAAGTTTGGTAAACATGTTTTTATTCTCTCTCCTAATTCAATCGGTTACTCTTTCTCCCCCATCTCAATTAACCTTCATAATTTTTTTTAATGTAAATTCAATCCGCTCACATCATAAACCCTCATTTCACCATAATACTACTTTTCTGTAATTAGCGGTTAGCATTAATTTTTGATCATTTTTGGCGTTAAATTTTTGTTTTCAGTTGACTTATGAAGAATCAGGTCCGGGTAGCCTCGTCGTCTCCCAAAACGAAGATCCTTGATTGTAAATACGTCATGGCTAAGAAAAAGAAGAATTCTAAAGCTGAACCCCTTGAAGATGATAAGTGAAAGTGTAGAGGTAAATCTGATACTAAAAACTGTGTTTCCGTTGGTTATGAGAGTCTTAGGGCTTCACAAGATGAGTTTACAAAAATTGAGAATGTGACTAAGAATGATAATTTTGTAGCGGAAATATGCAATGACAAATTAAGGGAAAGTGAAATGGTGAGTGAAAGAGTTAAGAGGAGGAGAGGAGAAGTTGTTGTATGTAGCCAGGGAGAGTATTAACATTTGATTGTGTTAGATTGTTGATTATGTGGAGCGCTAAATCTTCTGCAACTATAATGAGCATTAAGAAAAATGCTTCAGTTACAATGGTTTAAAGAAGCAGAGACTAAATGACCTGATGATTTATGGTGCTCATGAACAATTTCAGCATGTGAGTTGGCATGATGCTCTTGTTGTTGTGGGTGAGGTTATCCATCAAGTCAAACCTGAGGAAATTGTTAGAGTTGCTGGTACACTCAATGATGTTGAATCTATGATCTTACTAAAAGACTTCTTGAACAAATTATGATCCAATAACATATGGTGTGAAGGAAATGGTAAAAACACAAATGCATATTTACGTTCAGGATATCTTCTAAATAGCAGTATCCAAGGATTGGAAAAGGCCGACTGTTTTCTTCTAGTTGGTACCCAAGTAATGTTCTTTAAATTTGTAATTGTGTTAAGCACCCTTTAATTTTTTATTTCTTTTATTAATTGGCAAGTTATGTCAATTTTCCAGCCAAGGGTGGAAGCTACTATGGTTAATGCTATAATCCGCAAAACGGTTAGAGCCAGTCAAGCTAAGGTAGGCTACATTTACGCTCCTGCTAATTTCAAATGAAGACCTACCACTACTTGAGTGAGCATTGATGATGGATGCAACATGGACCAAAGAAGATGAATTGTTGTCCCAGTCAGCATTGGAGATGGTTCTTGTGGATATGGAGGGACGATGGGAGAAGATAGCTAAAGGGTTCCTGGAAAGACTGTTAAAGACGTGTCGGC
>BQNB010119624.1:0-14308 GCA_026074375.1 Tanacetum coccineum
CCGCCTTATACCCTCCTTATAGTTTGTAATTCAAAGGTGAGCCGATTATAACGATTAACAACACGATTTGTTTTGTTGGTACTTTCAATACTTTAGGAAAAGTATTGTTGGTATTTTTAATTTTTATAATAAGAAGAAAATATTCACAAACGGAAAATGATAACTTCACGAGGAAGGGTCTTCAAACACTAATCTTCAAACGAAACACGATAATCATAACACACCTCCCCGGCAGCGGCGCCAAAAATTGATCGTCACTTAATATATATAAATATAATATAATATAAATATATAATAAGATAATATCAATTATAGAAGAGTAAGAATTCCGTAAGGCTTTTAAAAAGGAAATTACTTTTAACCAAAGTAAAACCCTAAAAAACCTTCCCGGGTCGTTTCCCGATGAAGTGTGAATTGAGAATCGGGATTAAGTTTGTGATTGCGCGTTTGAATGGTCAATATTGGATTCGGTTTTCTATTTCTACTAATAATATGCACAAACATGTAAAGGTATGCTAAAAACGAAAGCAAATAAGCTAAAACACTAAAAATGATAACGAGATTCAAATCCTGTTCTTTAAAAAAACAAATTCTAAAATTTTAACCCTACAAATGCAAATTTAATTTTTAACAATCATAAATGATAAAAGAAAATTTTAAAAAAAGGAATTATAATTTTTTGACTTTTACTTTATTTATTATGAATTAAAAACAGTTTTAGTCTAAATTAAATATTAAAAATGCTAAACTAATAATAAAAAATCTGGAAAATTCAGAGAAAATGCTTTATACTATAAAGAATCAAAGAAAAATAAAATCTTTGAAAAACAGCTTATAAATAAGCTGTAAATAAGCCCAAATGGGCTGAAAGCTTAAAGAGCCAAAAAGAGGTTAAATAATTAAATTGTGCAAGTGAAAATGGAAAAGACCCAAGGGCACGTTTGGTAGCATAGGTGTGTATTAAAACTTTAGTTGAGTGAGGGAGAGGTCCCAGGTTCGAGCCTTGCTCACCTTGACTTCTTCTTCACTCCCAATGCTTTTATTTTTGCAAACTTTTTTTTGAAAAAGCTTAAGGACCTATAAATAAGCAATTTTTGTAAATTGACTTTTTATAAAAACCACAAATAAGCACATAAATAAGCTAAAAAGAGTGACAGTGTGGCTTTTTACACTAAGTCTACAAAAGGCTAAGCTATTGGCTTTTTTGGACTTAAAAAGCTAATGAAAGAGCAAATAAGCTAACATCAAACAATAATCTATACCTAATAAGTACTAAGGAACAAAATAAGCAAAGAAAATGAATTGAAAATAAGCTAAAATAGTAGAATCTCTTAAAAGGCTATAAACTTTCAATCCTAAACTGAAAATGCTAAAAAGCTTAAATAAGCTCTAACCTAAGCTAAATAAGCTGAAAGCACTTTAAACCTAACCTAATAAGCAAGACTAAACACAAATCAAGCAAATCCAAGAAGCCATAAGCTCAGGAAAGCAAATAAGCTTATTTGGACAAAATTGGTGACCAAACAGCCTACGTGGCCACTTTTTTTTTTTTCCCCCCCCCACCCCCTTCCCCCCTTACCCCCCCTCCCTCCCACTTCCCTCCTCCCCCCCCCTACCTTTTATTTTTTTTTCCCCCCCCCTTTGCCCCTTCTTTTATTTTTTGTTTTCCCTTCTTTCCTCCGCCCCCCTTTCCCTTCTTTTTTTCCTTTTCCCCCCCTTTTTTTTTCTTTATCCCCCCCCCCCCCCCCCCCCCCTTTTTTTTCCCTTCCTTTATTTTTTCCTTTTCCTCACCCCCCCCACCCTATCCCCCCCCCCCCCACCTTTTTTCCCCCCCCCCCCCCCCCCTCTTCCCCCCCCTCCCCCCCCCCCCCCCTCCCTTTATATTCCCCCCCACCCATCCCCCCCTTCCCCCCCCCCACCCCCTCCCCCCCCCCCCCCACCCCCCATCCCCCCCCCTTCCCCCCCCCCACCCCACTTTCCCCCCCTACCCTCCCCCCCCTTCCTTTTTTTTTTTTCCCCCCCCCCCCCCCCCCCCCCCCCCCCCCCCCCCCCCCCATCCCCCCCCCCTTTTTTTTCCCCCCCCCTTTTTTCCCCCCTACCCCCTTTTTCCCCCCTTTTCCTCCCCCCACCCCCTATTCTTTTTATTCCCCCTTTTTTTTCGCCCTTTACACCCCCCCATCCCCCCCATTCCCCCCCCCCGGCCCCCCCCCCTTTTTCCCCCCCCCCATTTGATTCCCTCCCCCCCCCCCCCCTTCCCCCTTTTTTTTGCCCCCCCCCGCCCCCCCCCCCCCCCCCCCCCCCCGTTTTTTTTCCCCCATTTTCCCCCCCCCCCCCCTCCTTTCCCCACCAATCCCCCTCCCTTTCCCCTTTGATTTTTTTCACCTTTATATCCTTTGCCCCCACCCCCGCCCCCCCCCCCTCCTTTTTACCCTTCCGCCCCTATTTCTCACCCCACCTTCTCCCCCCCCCCTCCTGTTACCCCCCACCCCCCCCCCTTTCGTTTCCCACCCCACCCCCCCTTTCCCCCCCCCCTCCCCCCCTTCCCTTCCCCCTCCCCCCCCCCCTACCACCCTTCCCCCCCCTTCTTCCCGCCTTACCCCCCCTTTCCCCCCCCCCCCCCCCCGTTTTTTTCACCCCCACCCTTTCCCCCTCCCCCCCGTTTTCCCACCTATTCGCCCCCCCCCCCCCCTCCTTTTTTCCGCCCCACCCCCCCCCCGTTTCTCCCTTCCTCCCCCCCCCCCCCTCCCACCTTTCCCTAACTATTCCCACCCCCTATTTTCCCCCCCCCCCTTCCACACCCCGTGCCCCCCCCCCCTTTTTTCCCCCCCCCCCCCTTGTATTACCCCTCCCCCCCCCCTCCCCCCCCCCCCCCCCCCTTAGTTTTTTCCCTACCCCTTCTCCCCCCACCCCTTCCCCCCCCCCTTTTCCCCCCCTTTTCCCTTTTACCCCCCCCTACCCCCCACTATCCCCCCCCCCCCCCCCTTCCCCCCCCTCCGCCCCCCCCCCCCCCCCCCCCCCCCTTCCCCCCCCCCCCCCCCTCCCCTCCCCTTCCCCACTCCACCCCCCCCCCCCCCCCTCGTCTTTTTCCCACCTCCCACACCCCCCACCCCCCCCCCCCATACCCCCCCCATTTCCCCCTCCCCCCCCCTTTCGCCCCCCCCCCATATCCCCCCCCCCCACCCCACACCCCCCCCCCCCCCCCCCCCCCCCTTTCTTTCCCCCCCCCCCCCCCCCCCCTCCACCATCCCCCCCCCCCCCCACTTATTTACCCCCCCCCCTTTCCCCCACTGTTTTACCCCCCCCTCCCCCCCCCTTCCCACCCCCCCCCCATTTCCCCCCACCTCCCCCTTTCTTTTTCTCCTTCCCCTCCCCCCCCCCCCCCCCTTCACTTTTCCTTTTCCCATTTTTCCCCCCCCCCCCCCCCTTCTTTTTTTATTTCCCCCCCCCCTTCACCCCCCTCCCCCCATTTTTGTTTTTTTTTGTTTTTACTTTTTTCCCTCCCTCCCACCCCTCCCCCCCCTCCCCCCCCCACCCCCCCCCCCCCTTGCCCCCCCCCCCCCCCCCCCCCCCCCCCTTTTTTAATTTTCTCCCTCCCTTATCCTCATCCTTTACCCGCCCCCCCAACCCCTCCCTCTTTTTTTTTTCCCCCCCTTCCCCCCCCCCCCACCCCCCCTTTTTTCCTGCTCTTACCCACCGACCCCCTTCACCCCTTCCCTTTTCTCTTTTCCCCCCCCCCCTTTCCCCCCCCCCCCCCCTTTTTTCCCCCCCCCCCCTTCCTTTTCCCCCTCCCCCCCCCACTTTTGTACCTTCCTCCACCCCCCCCCCCCCTATTATCCCCTTGGTTCCCCCCCCCCCCTACCCCCTTCCCTTTCTTCCTCCCCCCCCCCCCTCCCTCCCATTTTATTTTCACTTTTTTTTTTTCCCTTTTTTTTATTATCCCCGCTGTCCCCTTTTTATTCTTTTTTCCTTCCCTTACCCCCCCCCCCCCCTTTTTCCATTTTTTGTTCCCCTCCCTTTTCCCCCCCGCCCCCCTTTTTTTATTCTTTTTTTCCCCCCTAACCCCCCCCCCCCCCCCACCCCCCCTCCACCCCCCCACCACACACCCCCCCCCCTTCCCTATTTTCCCCACCCCCCCCCCCCCCCCCATCCCCTTTTATTTTGCCCCCCCCCCCTTCCTTCCCCCCGCCCCCCCCCCCCCACCCCCCCCCCCCCCCCCCCCCTTCCCCCCCCCCCCGCTCCCCTATTTTTTTTTTTTTTCCCCCCCCCCCCCCCCTCCCTTTGTTTTTTCCCCCCCCCCCCCCCTCCCCCTTTCCTTTATTTTCTTTTCCCCCTTTTTTTCCCCCCCCCCCCCTTTTTTTTTTCTTTCCCCCAAATTTATTTCCCCCCCCCCCCCCTTATTTCCCCCCCCCCCTTCCCCCCCCCTCCCCCCTCCTTTTTCCTCCACACCCCCCCCCCCCCCCCCCCTTTATCCCCTACCCCGCCCTACCCACTATGTTCTCCCCCCCCCCCCCCCCACCTTCTTTCCCCCCCCCCCCACCTTTTTCGCCCCCCCCGCCTCTTTTATTTCCTACCCCCCTTCCCCCGTTTTGATTTTGCCCCTTTTTCCCCCCCCCCCCCCCCCCCCCCACCCTTTCCTTCTTTACCCACCTCCCCACATATATTTACCTTCCCTTCCTTGCCCCCCCCACCCCCCCCCCCGATTTTCCCTCCCCCCCCCCCCGTACCCCCCCCCCCCCCCCCCACTTATTCCCCCCCCCCCCTAACCCCCCTAATAGATTTAGATTATAATCTATCCATTAATAAACCACCCCCCATTTTTACCCCAAACACCCCCCTATATAATTCCCCCCCCCCTAATATATTTATAACCGCCCCCCCTTACCCCCCCCTGCCCCCCCCATTACCCAATAATAACCCCCCAATTCCCCCCCCTCCCATTTATTATGTCTTTCACCCCCCCCTTAAATCCTTACCCCCCACCCCCCCCTATCCTAAACCCCCCTTTTCCCCCTCCTCCACCCTATACCCCTTATATCCATATATATATTATATTTATTCTTTATCCTCTAATCCCCCCCCCCCCTCCCCCCCCCCCCCCCCCCTCCCCCCCTAATCCCCCCCCCTTCCTCCCCCCCTATTAATTCCCCCCCCCCCCCCCCCCCATACCGCCCCTAACCCAAATTTTTTTTTCCATCCCCCGCCCCCCCCAAAAAAAAAAACCAAATAAAAAATATAAAAATAATAACCCATACACCCCCCCGTAAAACCCCAAACCCAAATATTCCCCCCATTAAACTCCCCCCCCTAACAACCCCCCCCCCCCCCCCCCCCAAAAATAAAACTAAACAGATCACCCCCCCACCCCCCCCCCCCCCACCCACCCAAAAAGTCCCCACCACCCCCCCCCCCCCCAAAATCCCAAATCACCCAACTCCCCCCCCCAAAAAAAAATACCATGAATAACCTAAAAAAATTAAAAAAAACCCCATCCCCCCCACACCCCCCCCCCCCCCCCCAACAAATGAAAACCCCCACCCCCCCCCCCCATCCCCCCTTAACCCCCATAAAAACCCCCAAAAAATACCCCCCCCAAAATCCCCCCGACCCCCCCCCCCCCAAAAAAACCTACCCCCCCCCCCCACCCCCCCACCCCCCCCCCCCCTAAACCCTCTACCCCCCCTCCAAAACCCCCCCCCCCTACTACCCCCCCTATTAAATAAAAGAAGAAATTATAAAAACCGAAATCACAAACCGATAAAACCCTCAAAACCCCCCCCCCCCCCCCCCCCCCCCCCCCCTCAAAAAAAAAAAACCAAAAAATAAAAAAAAAAAAAAAAAAAAAACCCCCCCCCCCACCATCCCTACCCCCCCCCCCCAATTCCCCCCAAATAAAAAAAAACCCCCCACCAACCCACCCCCCCCCCCCCAAAACCCTCCCCACTGTAAACGCCCCCCCCCAAATAAAAATATTAACCACCCCCCCCCCAAACCCCCCCCCCCCCCCCCCTCCAATAATAAACCCCCCCCAAACCCCCCCAAAACCCCCCTCCCCAGAAACCCCCCCCCCCCCCCAAAAAACCCCCCAATAACCAATATTAAACCCTCAAACCCCCCCACCCCCCTCTAACCCCAAAAATAAAAAACATACTAATAACCCACCCCAAAACCACCCCCCCACCCCCCCCCCAAAAAAACAAAAAATAAACCCCCACCCCCCCAAATATACATTTAACCCCCCCCCCCCCCCCAAATAAAGCCCCCCATAAAAACCCACGCCCCCAAAAAAACCCCCCCCCCCCGCCCCCGCCCCTCCCAAACCTACCCAAAGTCCAAACCCAACCCACAAAAAAAAAAACCCAAACCCCCCCCCCCCCCCCCATCCACCAAAAAACCCACCCCTAAAAAAAAAAAAAAAAACCCCCCCACCCCTCCCCCCACAAAACCCCCCCTTCCCCCCCCCAACCCCCACCCACCAACCCCCCCCCCCCTCCCCCCCCCCCCTCCCCCCCCCCCCCCCCCCCCCCACCCCCCACCCCCCCCCACCTCCCCCCCCCCCCCCCCCCCCCCCCCCCCCCCCCTCCCCCCCCCCACCCCCCCCCCCCCCCCCCCCCCCCCCAACCCCCCCCCCTCCAATCCCCCCCCCCCCCCCCCCCCCCCCCCCCCCCCCCTCCCCCCCCCCCACGCAAAAAAAACCCTCTCAAATGGATCCTAAAGGCTTAGTGGCCAGTTTGCAAAACCTAAATATTTAACCTACCAACCTATCTAAAACCCAAATTAAAAAGGATTTTAGAAACACAGGAAAATATGAAAAAAGGATTATGAAAAAGCTGATTACACTTAGTATGAGCTGAGTTTTTTTTCAGTTTTTTGAAAAGACAAAAGCAAAAGGATTTTTTTAGTTTTTGAAAAGACAAAAGGCAAAGTTCAGACCTAATTTTAAGCTAGTAAAATAAGTTTAGACTACAAAATAAGCTGAAACAGATAAAGCTTATACATCAAAGGGCTTATGCTATGATCTTTAAATCCTAAATCTAACATTAACTGACCTAAATTTTGAGATTAAAATGGCTTTTTAAGCTTTGAAATTAACAGTTGAAAACTTTGACAGTTTTAACTCAAATGACAAATTCCTACTTAAACTTACTAAATTCTACTGCATTTAGACTCTAAAACAAGTAAGAAAACAACACTTATAAGCACCTAAGCAAATAAGCTAAATTAAAAAGCTCAAAACTCACAGATTTAAACCATGACTTCAATAAACCTTCAAAATGAGTTTTAGACTTTGTGAGCTTATAAAAACAGATTTGTAAGCTTAGTTTAAGCTTATCAAACTTGAATTAAAGGTCAAATGGTGATCAAACAGTACTAACCTTGGTTAGTACTGCTTGTGCCAAACACCCCTTAACAAGTTTAAAAAACATGTTTAAGCTTACAAAAGTGTTGATTAAGTTGTAAAAAGAAAAAACAGATAAATGACAAGGTAAATAAAGAACAAATAAGCAAATAGAACACAATTTTAAGCACTGAAAATAAGCAACAAAGATTAAGCAGTTTTAAAGCTATAAAAAGCAATTGTAACTTAAAACACAACCAAATGATATATAAGCAACAAGCAAGCACAAATAAGCAATGAATAACAATAATGAGCAACAATAAGCAGTAATAAGCAATAGTAAACAGTAAATAAGCAAATAAGCAGTTTTAAGCTAAAATGCTAAAAATGGAGAACTTACAAAGCCCTTGCTCAAAACAGGGCATATAAGCTTACAATAAGCTGATCTACAAGCTAGTGAAACCCATAAGCCCATCCAGGTTTGACTTATCATCCATTTTTAGCCTTTTTTTAGTGATTTTTGGTAAAAGACTTAAACACTATAAGTTATTGAAAAACTTATAGTGCTTAAGTTAACTGCTTAAGTATGAGATAAAAAAAGCTTTTGTGAGTTTATCAAACATTTTTCAAAACATAAAATGCATTACCTTAAAAAAACAGATTAACATAAAAACTTAGATTTTATTAAACTTAAAGAAAACAGTACAAGGCTTTTTAAAAATAAAAGTACAATAAGCTAAAAAACATTAAATATAAGCTGAAAAGACTAAAAACTAGTTACTCTTTAGGGTTTACAAAAGTCCCTATTTATAGAAGAAAATACAATGTCTTGGGTCTTCAATGTGTTTCTTCAGTGAGAGGGATTATGAGTGTGTTTCTTGTGTGAGAGAGCTCGAATATCAATCTCAGCCATCCATTTTGTCTGTTCTCTAAATTTTATCATCCAAGCCATAGAATCTTTGTCTTCTTCTTTAGACGGATGATGTTAAAGGGGATTGCCAAGGTGGATATTGGTCCATGTGATGTGGGGTTGTATGGGAAAGTGATGGTTTTGTTTGATGATGCAGAGGTCGAGGTGAGGGGGATGATGAATAGTAGTGGCGGGAAATTTGGGATAAGGTTTGAAGATAACGGGGTTAATCCCCTATTTTCGTTAAGTGTTTACATCGTTAGTCCTTTTGGACTAACGGTGCAAGGGTCCAAGGACTAATGGTGTAAAGGACTTAACAGCCTTATGGTTGGGCTGTTAAGTGGGTTTGGGCTTTGTTTGGGCCGGCTTGTTTAAAAAAGGGTTTTGGGTTATTTTTAGTCTTCATAATGTTTAAATGGGCTGACCCGGCCCATTAGATGGGTACGGGTTGGTCCATTTAACATTTCTTCGATACCAACTTTGTCTTTGACTTTTGACTTTGACTTGGTTGACTTTGACTTTTTCATGCTCTTTCCATTCCGTGCTCGGTTTTGTCCATTTTGGCTTGATTTTTGTCCTTTTTGTTGATATCCGTTACCTGCACAATACAAATGCAAAACACACAAATACAATGTATTTTTGGTATGTTTTTAGTCTTTTAAGCACGTTTTATTAGGTCAAAGGTATGTGTAATTAAGCACATACCAAAATCCCCCCTACTAAACTATTGTTGTATCCTCACACAATGAGATTGCACAAGGAAATCACAAGTTTAACCTCCCCGCCTGCAGACTGTCAAGTTATGTAATCATGTAAAGCAGCATTTTGCATGTCGATTACGCTAATTGGAAAAACCAGCTAATTGGAAACCCGCTAAGCACATTGCGAAGGCCAAATAAAACTGCATTTTTTGTAGCCGGTAGAAACATCCCATAAAGCGACCAAAAACACAAATCACACATTCCAATGAGTTTCTTTATAAAACTGCATTTTGATTCGTATCTTTCTTTGGAAACAAAACTGCATTTCCATTGTTTCTGAATAAAGAAACTCAATAACCATTATTCAAAGAAATAAAAGCTGCATTCCCATTTTGTGTTTATATTCAAACATACCCTTAGACAGGGAACCAATCTAGAAAAAGAGGATACATCCGCCATGGTTGCAAACCTAATAGGTTGTCCCACCAAGTTACGGACAATCTCAGCTTTAACCGAACCCATGTAAACTCATCACATCAGGTTCACTATAGGTTGTGGACATGTATCCCACGTACTCCGGGTTAAACAAAAAAGAGAGAAATGGGTCACGTTAAATATTTAACCCATGGGTCTCGGATTAGGTTGGGTCGGGTGGGTGGCAATCAATGTTATACCCTAACCCATCCTAATAAGTCTAGATATTTCCCACTAACAATGGGGTCTATAGTGATTCATTTACACTCAATGTTTTTGTATCAACGGATTAATAGGAATGATCGGTAGTGACGTGTGTTATCCATTTGGCTCAGATGGAAGTTTTAGGACATGGCCTATCACGGCTGCGTACAAAAAAGATAGCCAAGCCAAGTGATAGCATACTTCCGCTCATCATCGCTATTTTAGAATAACATTTGAGCTTTAAGACAGGAAAACAACGGCTAACGGTAAAAATGAAAGACGTGTCTCGTACATTTGGCTTAGACGGGGCTATCACGGCTGCGTACGACAGAGGTAGCCTAGCCAAGCAATATCCCACTTTCGCTCATCATTGTCATCGTAGACATGACATAAAGAGGAAAACGCACCAACAATCCATTACTGATTAAAGGATAACAGACCAATAGACTCGTATCTTAATGTACCAAACAACCGCGTTAGCTGCAACCACAATCCAAGTATCGTTGCCCCGCAAAGACACCACCAAAACTATAAATGGGCTCAAATTACATTCTAAATCACTTTACGGTAATATAAAAATCCATAATAGAACATGTTTATCTATTTTCACGTGTGGGATACGTGTTAATTCCAAAAGCTATACCATCACATAACATACCCAGATTAAATCTTTTCAATATACCTTCCAGTTATCAAAATCCTCTAGCTGTGAATCCCCAACATATCAGAACACTCATAAAACAAACCACCCATCTAAGCTCTCCAACTTCACCGACCGACCACCAATGCCACACACCATGAACGACGACAACAAAGAGGTCGGCGACATCGGATAGAGTTGTAGGATGTGGGTTGAGACTGTATTATGTGAAACGGATAAAATTATAAAACCTTACGAAGATTGGGAGATTTTGATTTAACCAAATTCTCAAAAATAGAATAAACCCCAATTCAATATGAAAATTAAATATGCTCAAATCAAGCAAACATCTAAATTATAACAAAACCCTAACATGAAAATTACATATTTTTAATATACCTTTCTGTTAGACATGAGCCCTATGCAAATCCCCAACAAATCTATACACCTGTAAAACAAACCACCCACCAAAGCTCACCAACCTCACCAACGAACCACCTTCAAAACTCATAAAAATGGCTGTTATAATTTTAAAGAGAGAGAGAGATAAACAGGTGGGTGATATCTGGTTTTAGAGAGCGAGTGATATACAACTGTTAGATCTTGTTTTAGAGAGAGAGAGCAAGTGATATACAACTGTTATACATGTTACGCATATCACACGTACCCTGGGTTAAACAAAGAAGAGAGAAATGGGTAACATTAAATATTTTAACCCGTGGGTCTTAGATCGGGTCGGGCCGGGCAGGTGGCATTTAATGTTATACCCGAGCTCCCCCGCTTTTGTAAGGTTTTATAATTTATAATATAATTCATACCTTAGAAACTTAAAGGGCTGTTTCTTTTTTTTATATGTTTGGATCTAGGATCTCCTTGCATAAAAATCTATTTGGTAGACTTGTACTACTTACAAAACAATGTCTCCTAACTACTTGTTAGTTGTTATTGACGGCTTCGCCAACCACTAGAACGTTTACTACAACCTCCTTGTAGGATATTGAAAATCATAACACAATTAGATGACTAGTGGATTAGCCAAGTTCTAGAGTGAGAAAGTGAGAGAGAACTTTCTAGAGAGAGAAAATGAACGTGTATTATGTAAATGACTAACCCACCTCTTCCATGGCATAGAAGAGGCTTATATAGTGACAACAAAACCAGCCTTAAGGCCTTGGTAGTGGGCTTACATGTTGGGTTTAATACCCGGACCATTACCGAATGTTATACATTAATTACTTAACTACGAGCAACAATAAAAGGGAAAAATACACTGGGTGACCGAGTCTTTTTCTAATATCTAACAATCTCCCTCTAAGGGAGGTCACCCTGGAAAATATTAAATGAAGCTCCACAATCTTGATCTTATGTTCAGCTCGTAGTCTTTGATTCTTCATGCATTGATCTCTTTGTACATAATGTAGTAATCTTTGAACTTAGTTCCTTTGACTTATGTGATTTTTGAGCTTTTTTGAGATCATCAGCCACAGTAAATCTCTTAATCATCCTTGTTGTGGTATTGCCTCCATGTAATGTTGTGACCATCAGACCGGCATGCTCACACTTTTCTGGATCATAATAGCACACATCAGAGTTGCGGAAGCTGTGTAGTAGGTCTTTCAGTTATCATGATGTCTTTGATTAGGAATATTAAGTGTGAGCATGGGGTTGTGAATTGACATGTCTCTTGCTAGCAGCTGCTACCGTCGAGAATACTTGCAAGTATATGTTAGTAATAAACAAACGAAAGTGTCTTTGTTCACTTTCGTTGAATAAGATTTCAAGAACCACGGTTCCCTGTTAATCAATATAAATACTGCTTGTGATCAGGTAGACTTCCGAAGAATCTCCTTTATAGGGTTTCGCGGCTGCGCTAGCCGTTCTCAAACCGAAGCGTCTCAAAGTAGACAAAGCACGGAGTGAGTGAACTAGTGAATTAAAAACCCACTGATTAATGAGAAATTGATTTGAAGGTCAGTCGCGTATCACTCAGAAAAGAGTTTTTGTGACACATCAAAGGTTTTATAACATAAAATCAAATTTCATCAGAAACACATTTGTTTTGAAAGATATACGCAGTTAATGTGCTCAAAAATCAGTTGTTGGGCACATTGATAGGTTTTTTGAAAACAATTCGTCAATTCACTGCCTAGAACAAGTTTGATTCATAAAGAATCGCACCATCGTTGCTTTCCATTTGTCACAAGTTTGATCCATAATGGATCTCACATGTCACCTACCAAGAGCTTGTTTGATGTTGGCTCTAGAAGGATTTCCATCTTCATTGTGAGTACTTTCGTATCACTCGGATGTTCTGGCAATACCACGAGGATAATGCGTAGGACTCTTAAGATCTTACTTGTTATCACAGTGTGTGATGAGCAAGCATAGTTTGTATTAGTGTCCTAACGAGATTTATGGATGATCTCATGGCTCTAGACTCTATAGTGCACTTTTGGTTTTTAGTAGTCGGAGGCTGGAGCAGACTGCCACCTTTTCAATATCGTCTAACTCGGAGTGAGAGAGACGATAGAAATGTATTGATCTCCGTGAGAAATGAAACAAGAATCCTTTGAGGGATCTTGAGTGGCTAGGGAGGGTTGTGCAGCGTATCACTGGGTCCATGATACTTGTCTTCAATGTCAGCAATCAACCATGTGATTCTGACAGCATATGTAGTGACCCAGTTTCTGCCTAATGTTTAAGGAGGGCTGCTTTCTTTTCACCCTTTATCTTAACATTTCTTTTTCATTCTTCAACCCCTTCAGTGCTTACCGAGACTTCATTACTAGTACCTTGTTGGGTACCATGTTGAACAGTAAACATGCATAAATTCATGATCTCTAATATCTCAAATACCGTCAAGTGTAACAAATACTCTTGTTAATGTGCAACATGCGAAACCAAGACCAACGGGCATTTGGTCCAATGGTATGGAGGTTTTACCCTCCTAGGCGATAGGGTTTTCTCCCGCGTGTGTAAAGGGAAGGGTGCTATTGCCTTCTGGGCTGGACCCAACCTGGTTGTGTGGGCTCGCTACGCCTTCTGGGCTAGGGGCCATGTAGCCACAAATTGCCGTTCCAAAAAAACATGCGAAACCAAGCAAAGTTCATTTATAATTTTTCTATAACTACTTACTAAATTTCTGTTATACTATTTACTCGGTGTATAACTACTTACTCATTTTTATATTTGTTTGAGAACAACGAGAGTGTGGGATTCGAGAGATTTGGGGGATAAGATCATATCGTGATTCGTTCGCGGATAATCTTTATATAATTAGGAAAAAGAAATTTTGAGAATGCATTGGTTCGCATCAACTAATCAAGGGCTCAATTTCGATATCGATCTATTGCCCAGTTCAAAAGTAAAAATTAAGTTTTCTAAACATCTTTATAAACAGGGACGGAACCAGGGGGGTTCCCGCAGGTGCCCGGGAACCCTATGAATTTTTTCGATTAAGTGTTAATTTTTGAAAAAAACATCGATTTTTCTTAAATGTATCTTAAATGCACCCGGGCTATCGAAAAGTACTTCTAGAGCTACGGTTCAAAAAAAATTGTGCACCATTTTATATTTGGTCATGTTTCCGTCCCTATTTATAAACATTGTCTAACCAATTAACATGTATAAAACTACATGTATCAAAATTGTAAAAGCAGAGAGGTTTTGCTGAAAATCTAGATGTTAAGCTTAGGTTAGGATATTACATAATAAATTTGATAACGATGTTTGATGTAAAAAAAACAAAAAGGATCGTTGTAAATTCAATAAAGTTAAAAAACGAGGTGATAATTATTAATTAAATATAATTTTATCTACCGATCATAAAAGCTTTATAGAGTAAAAACCCTAGCCGCCCCATGGCGATCTCAAAATTCCATCGTTTCGATCGTACTCCTGGTTTGATGTGATTATCATTCACTAATTATCACTCTCTTATTGTATTGATCTGGTGTATGAAGCTTCAATTCCGTTTTTTCTGATTCGACGTTCATTAGGTTTAGGGTTTGTGAATTTTTTAATATTCCTTTTTCTTGTTTTAT
>BQNB010119625.1:0-16937 GCA_026074375.1 Tanacetum coccineum
CATCTCTCCAATTACATGTTGGCCATTACGAACATCCCGTCTTGTAATTGAAAGGCTTGCAAGTATGTTTGACTTGCTTCGGTTTTGTCCAAACTCTAGTGTCAGTCCATGGTTTATCAACAACCCATGGTACATCCTTATTCAATTCGTAGATCCAGTCATCTTTGTAATCCTCAAACGTCTTAAACCCCATAATATCCTTTGTGAGTAAGTTCGGATCTACTTTGAGAAGATAATTAAATTCGTTAAATGCTGAACAGATAGGTGTTTCGTAGCCAAATATATTAGTGTTTATCCTCAAGACTTCAGCAATCTCATCTTCATTATCAAAAGATTCTTCATCAGTGAGTTCAAATTCATCGTCCCCTCTAATCCAGTAAATCCATAACGCCTTCATAGTATATTGATCCATTGTCTTGTAGTTGAAAAACTTTGATTTTAACCATTCAATAAATGCAACATCAGACGGTTCATACCCCATGTCATCATCAACTTTATCCTCCGAATCATCATCCACTTTTGAATTACATGGGATGTTACCAATTTCAACTTCATATGTGAATAAATCATTATCCATTCCGCTCAATCGACTGATTTCCAAGTTGAAAATTTCAAGTGGTGTATCGCAAGTGAGCGAAACATCTTCGACCTTAACGTCCTTAATATTCTCGAACTCTCCTTTGATAACCTTTGTCATTCTTCCTGAAAAATACCCAGAAAATTATCAGTAGAACCAGCGGAGAAAGGTATATATAAAATTTGTGCTTTAAATTCGAGAATGGAAAATAATTTTATCAGTTTCTTTTCCAGACGATCGATACGCCGTATCCAATGGAATTGGATACGCTGTATTAATCTGTTTGGATGAATACGATGTATTGGTCAGAGAACTGGATACGGCGTATCCGATATAATTGGATACGCCTTATTCAATTGTCGACCAGAACAGTGTATTCAAGAAAAACAATTAAATATGCAAACAATTAAACACAAATATACAAAATATACATAATATATAATAATCTAAATTACACTAATCCTAATGGTTAGATCTAATCTAATGTTAAAAACAAAAATATCAAAATAAAAATTAAGATTAATTTTCCCTCCCCGGCAGCGGCGCTAAAAACTTGATGTGTTGTAGTGTAGGTGTTATCTATGTATGATTCAAGTTTTAAATTTATATTTTGCCGACTCAACCAAAAATGACACTTTAACAGGCAATGTACCCGATCGGTAGTAATTTCATGGTAAGTAGAGTGTCGATCACTGAGAGTGAGGTTAAATTTATCAATTTAATTAATATCTTGGTTTTCTAATCTAAGTTAATTCTATTCTAATCTAATCCTATGTTAAACCTATGTCAGTATAAATCCTAATTCTAATGGGAAAAGGGGGTTTTCAACCTGAGAGACTGGCACGGTTTTGTTGGTGACTATAATCAATTGAAGACACTGTTACCCACGCAAGCTAATTTAACAAAAGATAAAAGAGCGGTCGAACCTTATATAAGAAAACTGTATTAACCATTATTAATCTGATTAGAACGTTGGTTTGTTTATTAAGTGCAATGATTTCTTCTCTCGGGGTGACATATAATTCTTAAGACTTAGGCGTTACATCTTCCTAAGACCTAGACACATTAATTCTGTCACAATTAAAGCATCCGCATAAAGCATCTCCTTATTTGCTAATTATATATCTATCTTAGGGATTAAATGCAATGTGATCTTGTAAACCCAGCCATAGAGACTTTTACCTACTTACGGCTTAATGGATAATTTATACACTAGAAGATCCATCTTGTCCAAACTATCCTATGGAATCAGAACGATAACATGTTAAATTTTCTAGGTCACCCTGCTAGTCAACATGATCAATAAACCATTGGTAATATCCAATTAACTAGTTAAGCCCGAAGCGTATCCTAGACACAGATTTAGAAGGACAATATTTGTGATCCTATGGTTCTAGATGTATAAATTACTATATGGAGAGCTATCCCAGACTCTAGATCTACTTGGTCTGTATCACTAGATCCAGTTAAATGATAGTCGCATACAAAAGCGTGTAGACAAGTATAAATTGATCAACAAAAATAAGCATTCAATGATAAATCAAGAAATCGAGATAAACAAATACCAAACATCTCAGATCTTCCTAATATGCTAATACCCAAAGGTATCAGCCTTCAATATGTCATAATAAATACCAAAAGCAATTATTTTAGCCAAGAATAAACTAACCGAGTTTAACGAAATGAATTACCAAAAACTGAACGATGACTAAAAGTATACGAAATTACATGTTGTCCTCCCTATGGAATATGACAACGTTGCTCTCGACCTCTCTGCTCTCCCTCGTCCTCTGAAAATTGACTTTATGTTAGAGTATCAAGAATATGACTTAGGCATAAAATAAAACTCGTTTTTTGAGGCCATCTATTTTATAAGGTCTGGAAGTCAGTTCGTTATGGCGTATCCCCCCCCCTAAAAAAAAAAGGAAAAAAATGGATACGTTGTATTGGGGATTTTCTTGGATGTAAGGACCAGCTTGAATACCTTCTATAATATTCCACCATACTATATCTTTATATGGTGGTATTGACTTCTTCTGTATACGGCGTATTGAAGCTTTATTCATATGTGGTTCTTTGGTGAATGTAGGCACAAATACCCGTATCTTCTTGAAGGATTAACTCGTATTGGTCTTCAGATAGTAAGCTTCAAAATATCTCATTTATGCTCCAGAATGCGGCGCCTTTTTGCTAACTTATCACCAATTAACTTTTTACTCTCCATAATTAAACAACTACGCAATTCTATAAATTTTTAAATGATAAGAAATAAAATTCTTTGCAATAACATACAAATAGGTTAATAGAAATGGGGTAAAATGAGTTATAATAATAGATCGTTATTTTGATGTCATCAGTCTTATAACTCAAGAAGCAAGTGGGAGTCTAGATGATCTTGAAATAAATCAAGAAGAAGATACGCATCCTTTATAAATACTACTTACATCATGAAGAGGATGATCAAGAAATTGATGAACCTCAAAGTGATATCAAACCCATTCGTAGGTCTACAAGGACACGTCGTGCCACAGATCGATTATGTTTACACGTCGATGCTGAGGAGCATGAGTTAGGGGATCTTGGTGAACCCGCTAACTATAAAGCCACATTGTTGGATCCAGAATCCGACAAATGGCTTAATGCTATAAATTTGGAGATGCAATCCATGAGAGACAATGAGTCTGGGATTAGTTGATCTTCCACCTACAGAAAAACCGTTGGTCCACAAATGGCTCTTCAAAAAAGAAGACCGACATGCATGGAGCAGTACACACCTAAAAGCTCGTCAGTAGTCATAGGGCTTCACAGTCAAACCCCAGGGATTGAAAATGAAGAAACCTTATCTCCAGTTGCAGACAGTAGAGCTATTAGGGATTCTTTATACCCATAGCTGTCGTTTTATGACTATGAAATTTGGCAAATGGTGTCAAAATTGCCATTTCCTCAATGGATACATCCCAATGAAGAGGTAACCTGGAGCAACCAAAAGGTTTGTTAATACCAAAAAATCCAAACCGAGTGTTAGTAAGCTGAAGCGTTCTATTTTATGGACTTAAGCAAGCATCTATGCAATGGAATAAACGATTTTGATGATGAAATTAAGAAATTTGGTTTCACACAAAACCGTGATGAGCCATGTGTATATATAACAAAAAGATAGTGGAGTTATGTTTACTTTCCTAATCTTATATGTCGATGACATATTGATCATGGGAAACAATATTCCAATGTTACAAGATGTAAAATCCTATCTTGGAAAATGTTTTGCTATGAAAGATTTAGGAGAAGCTGCATATCTTTTTTGAATCAAGACTACCAAGATAGATCAAAGCGGTTAATTGGTTTATGTCAAAGTGCTTACATTGAGAAAATCTTGAAAATATATATCATGGAAAATTCCAAACGTGGAACAATCCCAATGCAAGAAAATCTAAAATTGAGTAAATCACAAGGTGCATCAACACCTGCTTAAAAACAGCGCATGCAAAATATCCCATACGCCTCGGCTGTTGGATCAATTATGTTTGCTGTAAGATGTACTTATCCTGATGTTGCGTTCGCTCAGAACATGACAAGTCGATTTCAACAGAATCTAGGTGAACTTCACTGGACTACTGTTAAGAACATTATGAAGTATCTTCACAATACTAAAGATATGTTTCTTATTTACGGAGGTGATACGAAATGAGAGCTCAGGGTTTCTTGCTACACTGATGCTGGATATCTGACGGATGCTGATATAACAACCCAAGAATTTTCATCAAATGCAAAACCTATTTTAATATTATCACAATTGTACGGGGAAATTTTTTGCTTTATTACATTACTTATATATCTCAGTATGTCATAACTAAAGTAGACGAGCTCACGCAACCTATCTATGACCATCCTATCTTCATATATGTCAAGAAAACATCATAACATGTCAATTCAATATCATCATATCCCTTTTACAAGGTACATTATTCCTATAATGTACTATTCGCAATGTTATATCTAAACGGGCTTTAAACCGTTATCGTATACCTCTAAACCCTAATTCCATAAAAGATTAATATATAAAGTGAATGTACAAGCTACTAAAGCATATGTACAAGTATCATAACATCTCATATGAATATACATTCTATCCAAAGAAAGGTACAAGTCCTTAAAAGCTCAATATACAAGTCATTAAGCATGATCTCTAAAATAGCCATTTTACCTCCGTTTTCATTCCAATTTCTTCACCACAACTTGTGTACAAGCTACTATACTCATTCTACAATGTGTAAACCCTAATTATTATATTCATAAGCCTTCACACACATATCTACACTCAAAACCCTAATTCAAAAGTCAGAAACCCTAACCCGAGCTAAATACTACACAATGACCCGTTTCTTCATTTTAATCCATTTTAAACCTTAACCAACACTCAAATAAGTTGCACTAACTTATTTTACAATCATATCAATCCTAATCAATCATTATTTCATCATTACTTCATCATCTTATTTCATTTGTACGTAAAACGAATCCGAGAAACCCTAAATGTACCTAATTATGCACTAAATGTAACTTTGACCCGTTTACTCATTTTCTGACCATCTCATTCTCAAGAAAGGCAACCAAGAGTCATTGTAAATTCATAAAATGAGTTTACAAACCTTTATCCATCATTATCCATCCTTGCTTCAACAATGTACGAAGAATACAAAGCTAAAAAACCCTAAAAGCTATTATGGAACCCTAATTCCAAGCTAATAACGGCTTATACTTTCAATTTCAACGTCCTCTTAACAAAAACCAATGATCAAAATTCTTGTATAATACTTTATTTTAAGCCCTAGGAATCTGTATTCCATCATCCTAATCAAAAGTATACAAATATAAACCAAGAAAGTCAAGAAAACCCTAAACGTGCCCTAATCAAACCCGTGACCTCATTTCTTCAATTCTAATCCGTTTTAACCCAAACCAATTGCTTTCAAATATGTCAATTGAATGTTCCCTTAGGATCTTATTTGCTATGTGCTAACTGTATCCTAGGCTTAATAAATGTGAAGGACCAATTGTGTCATTTCCCCAAAGTTAATCAATCCACTAGTTGCAATGTGTCCCTAAATGTTAAAAAATAATGTTAAAGAAATATGAAAAGTGAGGGTCCATTTGTGTAATTTACATTACATAATTAGAAATAAGAAGGAAAGGGACCAAGTATGTCAAAAGATGAAAGATAAAACCTAAGTATAAATAGTAGTGTTGCAATTTGACTTGGTCAAAATCCAAAAATCCAGTCAAACTGTTTCAACTTTACTCTCTCAACCTCTTCATTGCGTTTTGATTAAGCTGTAAATTCAAGTAACTGGTGAGTGCTTTGTTTTTGTGTATTAATTACGAGGTTTACATTCCCTTATGTGTTAAATGCATTGCTAATGACTGAATTGATTCCCCGCCTCCTCCATTAGTGGTCTTATGATTTTTGAGTAGTGGTTGCCTTTTCAAGATAGATGATACTCGTTGATAATTAGGCTCTAGGTTACATTCATGTTGTGATTTGATGATAAGTCATTGCAGTTTGAGTTAGTGTTCATGTAACGTTTTGACTGTAGATTCAGGTTGTGATTTGATGATAAGTTATTGCAGTTTGAGCTAGTGTTCATGTTGCATTTTGACTGTAGGTTCATGTTGCGATTTGATAATTAATGCTTGATTGCGTTTTGATTATATGATACAAAACAGGTTCAAAACGCAACTCGTTGCGTTTTGATTTGAAGAAAATTTTAATATTAAAATATTGAACCCCTTATTTCGAAATTTTCTAAAATGATTGCATTTTGACTTGTTTTGAATATTATAATCATTGCGTGTTGATGGTTGCGTTTTGATGATGGCTGCGTTTTGAGTGTTGCGTTTTGACTTAGTTGCGTTTTGATTTGTGACTTAGTTGCGTTTTGATTCTTGACTTAGTTGCGTTTTGATTCACTGCGTTTTGATTATGACTGCGTTTTGATGCCTGCGTTTTGATTATGACTGCGTTTTGACTCATTGCGTTTTGGGTATGTATTATTCAAATATCATTGCGTTTTGGTCTTGAAGTTGCTGAAGATTGTTGTTTGATTAGAGTGTCTTATCCATTTCCTGTATCCTGCATGGTTTGTTAATTGCCATTGAAACTTGTGGTTAATTCGGTGTATATTGTCCTCTCTTTGATGAGTTAACTTCCGTTAACTCAAGAGTTGACCAAACTCATTGATTAACACTATAACATGATCTTAGGGTTCTTACTCTTGAATCTTGTGCATACGTGATTAACTTCCGAGCATCTGCTCACATCTAACAATTCCTATCTGCATGGTCGCTTTTCTGTGATTGTAACTGTGCAGATACAATGACTGATGCTGTACATGCACCCGCAATGGCACCACCTGTCCGCACAGATGAACAGATCTTACCACGCATTCGCTGGGTGCCAATTGGGAAAAGCAACTGCTATCTGAATGAAGAAAAATCTCAACCCAGCCCAATTTTCAAGATTGCTGTGGACATTCTCAAGCAAACAAATTTCTTCAGAGCTTTTACAGCGTCATCAACAATACCGGCTATCTATATCCAACAATTCTGGGATACTATCTGTTTTGACAGTAAAGCTGGGAGTTATAAGTGTCAACTGGACGAGCAATGGTTTGATCTCACTCAAGACACACTCAGAGACGCTCTTCAAATCACGCCAGTCGATAAAAACCGGGCTTTTTCTCCTCCTCCGACTCCTGATACGCTGATCAAGTTTGTCAATGAGTTGGGTTATCCAAGAGAAGTCATAAACTTGTCAAATGTCACCACTAACGACATGTTCCAACCATGGAGGGCACTCGCAACAATCATCAATCTGTGCCTTACGGGAAAGACTTCAGGTTTTGAAAGACCAAGAGCCCCAGTGCTACAGATCCTCTGGGGTGTTGTTAATCGAGCTCACATTGATTATGCTGAAAGGATGTGGTAAGAATTTACTCAGTCTATCCATAATTTCACATAAGACCTTGGTACACTAGATGAAGGCCAGGCTAGACCAAACCCTGATGATGTGGCTGAATCCCAACCTTTACCAACTCCTAGTGTTCTCGCTGGACCAAACCTTGAACACTCGGATGTTGAGATCATTGATCCCTCCAGTCAACCACAACCTGAGCATATGGATGAAGGGTTCACAGCCGAGGCATACCCTGATGTACAGGAGAATCTGAAGCTAACGGTTGATGAACATGTGATACCAGAAGAACCTGTCAGCTCTACAGGGACGTTGTCTTCTCTACAACATCTCGCCAAAGACTTTAGCTTTGGTGATCAATTCTTGAATGACAAACCGTCTGAGGCTGACAATGAGAAGACAACGGCAGACACCGAGGCTGAATCAATGGTGTCTGTCACTGTTCAGCAAGACACCTCTGTCATCCCTCCTATGACATCACCGGTGATCGGTCCCATGCCTAGACCCGATTCTCCCAATGTTCATTGGCCATTGCCAACCACCACAACCACAACAGCAGCAACAACAACAACAACTCTTCCACTACCACCTCAACCACTACAAGGTCCGTCAGATCCCATCATCATCAAGCGTATGGGTGAACTTGAAGAGTTTATTGCAAATCTAGTGGAAGAAAATCAAGCTCTGGAAACACGTCTAGACAAGCAGGGGAGCAGGATCAATAAGTTGGAAACTATGGACCTAACCAAAATGATCAGAGAGCAGACGGTGGAGTTTATTAATTCACAGGATATTGACCGAAAGATTAATGAAACAGTTAAGGAGGTGGTTATCTCATCAGTCAAGCATGCAATGAGAGCTCCTCTTCGTGCTCGCTTCAAGGATCTCCCTACGTCTGACATGAAGGAAATTCTGCTCCAACGCATGTTGGAGGAGAACTATGACAAGGGACATGCTAACCACCGAGTAGCATATGAAGCACTGCAGGACTCCATCCGTCGTGATGAAATTGAGGACTTTGATGTAGATAAGGCTCAGGAGGAAACTAAGAAGAAAAGTAAGCAAGATTCTCCAAATACTCCGCCTGGGTCTCCACCTTCACCACCACCTCCTCCTCCACCACCGTCAGGCGCATCAGGGGCTTCTGGCACAACCGGAGCCTCCGATTCTGCTCAAGCTCCTCCTCCACCTCCTCCATCCTCATCCACTCATCAGGGAGATCAGTCAACAAGCACCGCGGCTCCAAGTTCCTCAAAGACAGCTGCTTCAGCTGAATACTCTGCTTGGACAACGACTGACACCCGGATCAAGCCCTCAATCACAACGATTCCTGATGATCTTTATATGGATGATGAAACCACTGCAGATGAACAAGCATATTCTAGTGGTGATGAGGTAGGACGTGATCATATTCCTACAGTCAACTTGAGGCAGAGCTGGTGGAAACCTCTCACTGAAGACAGACCGGCCACTCTAGAACCTGCTTGGACTATTCCATCATCTGATTTGACTATGCCAACAAACAACTGGGCCTCTGATCTGAAGTCGACATATGCACCCCCACAGGAGAACTCTCTACTTGTTCAAACCGGGGATATGGCGATATTTATGGATTGGTACTGCAAACGATAAGGAATCACTCACCTGACACTACAAGACCTGGAAGGCCCAGCATTCGAAATCGTTAAAGTGTTTCATCCTGACGTGATTCATCTCCAATTCCAAATGGAAGAGTGCCACAAACTTCTCACCGATCAAGTGGATGATACAATCCTCAGGTACAACGTCAGCAAGCCACTTCCACTGGGTGGTGAACCAGGCCATGTAACCATTCAACCGGACTTCTTCTTCAACAAAGACCTGGAGTATCTACGATATGGTCGCAAGGTTGGCAGACCGGCCTTGTCAATCTCGAAGATGAAGGCGGCATATTATCCTGATGTCGGCTTGGAGCAACTGGTGCCTGATCAGTTCTGGATTGAAGCGGAGTGCAAGTATGACATCGCAGCTATGTATGGTATCTCTCACTGGTGGTTTCAAAGACAACGATTCTACATTGACCGATTCTCATCTGAAGGAGACCGCCGAGCAGTAAGGACTCATATGCGTATCTTAAGTGTCGTCCGAATCGAAGTCTTTTCAATGTATGGGTACAACTACATGAAGAAGATAGTCCTTCGTCGAGCTGATCTCAAAGAATACGTCATAGCAGAAAGGGACTTCAAATACATGTACCCTAGTGACTTTGAAGATCTGTACTTGTTAAATCTTCAAGGTCACTTGAACCACCTATCACCCGAAGACAAAAAGATTCTAACTACCGCTGTCAATCTATGGACCAGAAACTTGGTTATCAGACAACGTGTAGAAGACTTCCAGCTGGGAATTGAGAGTTACCAGACGCAGCTAAACCTCACCAAACCTCGATGGGAGGCCACTGGATTTGAGTTCAAGCATGATTTCACCGTCATAGACTCTCCAAGGGCAGTCATTTTTAGAGATAGATACGGGGTTCAGATGATCATGAGGTTCAATGAAATACACAAGTTCAGTGATGGCACTCTGCAACAGATTGATGAAGCATTGGACTATCGAGTCAAGGAATTCCGGATCAACAGGACTAATCCAGGGATGAACGCCAGATTTTGGACATATGTAGTCGTATGCTCTTCAAAACTGACTAACATTACACACAACTGATACCTCAGTGAAATGCGCACTCTGCAACGATTTAATGAAGCATATGGACAATCGAGTCATGGAATTTACCGGGATCAACATGCCTAATCCATGGAATGCAATAACAACCGATTTTGGACAAAGAAAGATGTTGACAGAAGCCAAGGACTTCATGTTCGCTATCCAGAAAACGACTTAAGAAATAAGCGTATCTTTCGGAATCTGGAGAGCCTTTGTTGGGCGTGGAACACGAGTCGAGAAGGCGACTACCGTTACTACCGAGAACCGAATGAGGGGTAGTCCAATTTCTATCGTTGTTGGAATATGGTACCAGTATTATGTAGTGACTAAAAACTTAACATAGGCTTGCGGATATCTTAAGTACCTATATTTTTCCCATTCGGATTATATAAACCTTGACACAACATTTCTCGCCAATTTTTCCTAACTTAAATCAATTGAGACCCAAAATCACAACGACTAGAAAATTATGCTTCTGGGGAGGGAAAATGTATGAGATTTAACTATTAATAACACAACACACACACACACACACATCGGTGCATCTTTTGAAACTCAAGAATAGGTCGGTCCATCCATATTGATGCTAAACCTTTCGAATAATCGATGCACATAATAAGGGGGGAGCCCGAATGGTATAATGATGCGAGAGAACAATACAAAAAGAAGACCGACCCTAAGTAATTTATTTTTATCGGAGTGATAAGAATGGTATGACTAGGTACATGTTCCCATGATCCCGGCCAGAGCCGAGGGATCTACCCAGGTACAATCCACTAGTTAGTGTAAGAAGTCCTTAGGTATGAAATTAAAAAAGAGTAATAGTAGAATAAGAATAGTGCGGACTGAGATAGAGCTTGAGAGAACTGGAATAAACCCAATCAAGGTGACGAGTAATGAATCACTCGGTAAGCACTGAAGGGGTTTGAAGAATGAAAAAGAATTGTTAAGATAAAGGGTGAAAAGAAAGCGGGGCGGCGCGGCGGGGGGGGGGCGCGGAAGGAGGCAGGGCAGGTAGGCAGAAACCGCGCGTCAAAGCGCGCGAGCGAGTGCAGAGCGAGCAGTATCACATGGTTGAATTGCTGACATTGAAGAAAGTATCATGGACCCAGTGGTAACGCTGCACAACCCTCCCTAGCCACTCAAGATCCTCAAAGGACTCTGTTTTTAAATTCTCACGAGACATACTTTTTCTATCATCTCTCTCTTCTCACTCCCGAGTTAGTGATATTGAAAAGGTGGCAGTCGGCTCCAGCCTTCCGACTACTAAAAACCAAAAATTACACTATTGAGTCCTAGAGCCATGAGAATTCATCCACAAATCTCCATTAGGACCCTTATCCATCATGGTCTTGTTCTTACCACACTGTGACAACAAGTAAAGATATTAGCGTGAAGTCCATTCGCATTATCCTCGAGATATTGCACAGAACATCTGAGTGACACGTAAGTACTCGTAATGAAATTGAAATCCTTCTAGAGCCAACATCAAACCAGCGCTTGGTAGGTGACATGTGAAGCCACTATGGATTTAAACTGTGACAAATGGAAAGCGCGCGCGTCTTGGTGCGTATTACCATGTGAATCAAAACTTGTCCCAGGTTTAATTATAAACGAACCATTTTGGAAAACCTCCTCGATGTGCTCAACAACTATTTTCTCTAGCAAATCGATTAGAACTTAATATTCAAATCAAATGAGGTTTCTAATGATAATTTTGATTTTGTGCGACAAGACACTCTCGATTTCACAAAATACTTTCTCAACACACGTCGATTGATTTTCAATCAATTTTCTCTTAATCGGTAAAGATAGTAACTAACCTGATTCACATCTTATGTGCCTCCATGCTTTGAGTACGTTCCGATACAAAACAGTTAAGTATGGAGATTTTTGAGGTTACGCATACAACGATCTTGATACTTATAACTGGAAATCCAGGTCAAGGAATACTTCTTAAGATGAATCCCTAACCTGATTACAGGTCGATCCTCACGGATCCGGAAGTTTAATCTAATCATAGACTCGGGTGAGTGACAAAGCCCATATTCGCCCACAAATCTTTATTGCTACCTATATTATTACAGGATCAATCAAAGATAGAGATGAGACTCTCCTCGGTCCAGTGGATTCAATTCCACCACCCAATGCTCACACTTACTGTTTCCAAGTAAAGACATCATGACACTGAATGACCCTACAACACAGCTTCTGTTTAACTCTGAGAAGTAGTATCATGATCAAAAAAGTGTGAGCATTCGGGTCCGAAGGTCACAACATCACATGGAGGCAATCTACTCAACAAGGAATGAATAAGAGATTTAAGAGGATGATGACTCAAAGAAAGCTACAAAGATAGCACAAGTCTAAGAACAAATCTCAAGTTCACTACACAATGTACAACAACTCAAGTGAATGGAAGAATCAAAGACTTACGAGCTACAGACAGAAGCCGAAGAATCTAGAATGCGATTATTCGAATTGATTTTATGGGTGACCCCCTAGGGGGAGATTGTTAATGATTATATGTAAAAGACTCGGATCACCCCCGATATAGTTTTAGTATAGCAAAGCATCGTAGTTAGAAAGTAAGCGTTAATGACTAGGTAGTATTGGGCCGGGCCATTAGCCCACGGTGAAAGCCCATACCCTACTACCCATAAGCTTACAAACACAGGAATATAAACCCCCTTATCCAGCCATGGGAAGGGTTGGTTGTTCATTAGTGATATTAAAATGTTTACACGAAGTGGTTTCAAGAATGCGCGTACAGTGCCTGGAGACGGCGTCGCAATTCCTAGCGACACCATTAGAATTTACAAGCGACGGTGGGTGTCAGAACGTAACCGCCTCAAAGAAACCCTAAGAAGATTCGGTGAAGCGACGGCGTCAGGAATCTTGCAACACCGTCGCTGCCTATTTCCTATATATACAAACTCGTTTTTAGGGTTTTAGGGGGGAACTTGTGTGTAACTTTTGGGAGACGAACCCTAACTATTTGTAGCAGCTTTTAGGGCATTTTTAGGGTATTAAAACCCTATTATATCAGCCTTAAACATATGTTCTAATCAAGTGAAGTTCGTTTATCCTTAATCATTCAATATGTCTATGTGTTGTGTAATTGATTATTGTTCTTCTCTTTTATTTAACATGCTAGGCTAGATCCATTAGTATTTACTTATGATTGCATGAAACTAGTTTGTAGATCCTTTTAATATTGCTTCTTGTGATGGATGTGCGCATTAGGCTCTAGAAAACTGGCTATAAAATATTACATTAGCATAGACGTCAAGGTAAACGCGAGTGTGTAGAAAGGATACCATATGTAACAGTCTTCATACTACATGACCCCTAATATGGTTGATCCCTCTTAAGTGTTTTAATGCATGTAATGTACTCTTAGGGGCCTTGTAATATCTTCATACTACCTTACCTGTGCGTTGCCTTAACGAAATATTACAGACGGCGGATTCGTGTAATCTGTTCATGACCTAGGAAATACTTACACAGATCATCACAAGTGTGACAAAGCAATAGGATTAGGAGAAGCAAACTGAGGAGTTGTGCATGATTAAGTAAATACGTTCGTTTACCATATAAGTTCCCACCAAAATTAGTTTAGTTTATTTATTAGTTTAATTAGTTTAAACCAAAACCCACCTCTAAAACCTGAATTTTATCTGCTTTCATAAAAATATAAAAATACAAAAATAATCTTCTCTCAACCCCTTAGATCTTAGTTAGGTTTAGTTCGACCCTTCAAACGCTATTCTCCTAGAGAACGAT
Source organism: Tanacetum coccineum (assembly GCA_026074375.1). NCBI lineage: Eukaryota > Viridiplantae > Streptophyta > Magnoliopsida > Asterales > Asteraceae > Tanacetum > Tanacetum coccineum. Next base: position 14,034 of record BQNB010119625.1, read on the forward strand.
AACAACCCCTGAGTCCTTGCTATACTACACTGCAACGATTAGGTACTCTGCCTAGGGAGTTGTAAAACCTAGTGTGTTACAACGACCGCATCAAGTTTTTGGCGCCCTTGCCGGGGAATAGTATAGGTTTCGAATTTTATTTAACTTAGGTCTACTCATTTGATTTCTATCAAGTGAGAATTTAATATCTTGTAAATTAGTTTTCTCGTAGTCTATCTTTTTCTTTGTGTTATTTGTTTTGTAAATCTTTTTCGTTGAGCTCTATGGGAAACAAAAATCATATCCGTACTCTTGGAGATTACTCCAGACCTAGCCACGAGGGCTATCAAAACACCATTGAGCTCCCCGATAGGAACAATGTGGTGCTTATGCGATCTGACACCATCCGGTTGGTGCAAAGTGGATGCTCTTTCCACGGACTTCGGTCTGAGGATCCAAATCAACATCTTAAAGATTTTCTAAAATTTGTGGACTCACTTGACCTTGATGTTGCATATAGGAAAAGGACGCGCTTGCGTTTATTTTAATTCTCCCTTCGCGATCAAGCTAGCATCTGGCTTGAACGTCTTCCAACAGGATCCATCTTTACTTGGGAGGATCTTACTACTCGTTTCCTTGCTTAATTCTTTCCATCGAGAAGGACTGCTAAACTCCAAAATGACATCTTGATGTTCCAACAACATCAGGGTGAGTCTCTTTCTGAAGTATGGACTCGTTTCAAGGACTTACTCCAATAAGTCCCTTATCATTGCATCGATATTTGGCTCCAAGTCCAAATCTCTTATGACCATGTCAATCCCGCCACAAGGTGAACCATCGATCAAGCGGCTGGTGGTAAGCTACGTGATAAAAAAGCCGAAGAATCTTGGGCATTATTAGAGGACCTCGCCCTCTATGACAACGAAAGTTGGAATGACCCAAGAGACTTCGCTAAACCGGTATCTTGCTCCTAAGCAACTTATTCAAGTGAACAAAATCACTTCTTCATATGAGATCTGCAGTGGTCCCCACGACACTTAGTACTGCATGGAAAATCCTGAGCAAGATTTTGTTGAATATGCATCCTTGCATACTGACGAAGCGGGAGGTAAGCAGTTCACTATGAACCAAGGACCAAGAAGCTTTAACGAAGCCGCCAATGCTTGGAAGGGGAGCCCAAACATTAACTGGGCACAGACTCAAACATTTACAAGCCCACAGAACGGATCGTTCTCTACCTACTCATCTAGTTACCAAATGAAGCTTAAGAAGGCATTAATTGATTTTGACTCTCATTAAGAGAGGAGACTATCCAGCCTCGAAACTTAACTTGGATAATAGCAAGACGACATGATTGGTACAATTAATATTTTTTGGAAGATCATTTCTGAAAAGCTTGATGACATGCCCACTCGTAACCCTGCAAGAAACCCCACGGCTCAAATGAATTTCACGTTCACCAACTACCTTACAAAAGAGGAACTTTGAGGCGAGGGAATCAAAAGCCCATTAAATTTACTCTCCCCGAAATATCTCTCTTAATCATCCTTACAATAACACAATAGAAACCCCTCATCACTAAAACGTGTTCATTTTGTTAATTCAATCATTATTCTAAACAAGGAAGATGAAGCTAAGGAAGAGGGAAGTGAAAAGTCCAGTGTAACCGAGTACAAGGATCACGAGATGATAGTTAAGAGCGAAGAGGAGTTCGAGGGAGAAATTGAAGAAGAAACCAAAGAAGAAGAGGAAGATAACCCAGAACATTTCGACGCTTTCCCCACTATGAAGGAATTAGGGTATTACGAATGGCTCTTGAAAAATCCTCGACCCCCATGGGTAAAGGCCAAGATTAGGACCGAGAACTTGAATAACGTAAAGTTTTCTTGCATGATTGGTCACTTTGATAAAAAGCAAGCATATTTAGATGTAGAATCACCGGTCAATGTAATGTCCAGACTTCATTATAATTGGATCATGAGTAATAGGTTGGAACCAAGAAGGAAACCGTCAAACCTTAAGAAAATTTGCAATTTTGTGGGGAGAATTAGGGGGTTAAAAGTTTTTATTGGGAACTTCACTTACGAATGCGATTTCATGGTGCTTAAGGATACCACTAGTGTCTTAGATCATGACCTAGGTTCGGTGTTATTTGGAAAACCGTTCGTGGAAACGACCAGGCTCGTGTACGATATGAAGGAAGGAACAGTCGTGTTTGAAAAAGATAAGGAAAAGATTGTGTTTAAAATGCCTCACAAATAGGAAATGTTCAAACACATAGATTTTACGGACATAAAAACCGATCGCATACCTCCTTTTGTCATAGAAAGTGACGATGATAACAGTGAAAAAACCCACTACTTGGATAGCTTAGATTTAGGACCCGAATACAAGTATGACGAAAATGTGTGCAGAGCCATTCGAAGCTTGATAACCATGAAGGCCAGAAGAAACAAAGGAGAAGTCACATAAGGACGTGTGACTTCGAGTCTAGCTACAAGACTCATAAATAAAGAAAAGCGCTTCTTGGGAGGCAACCCAATGTTTATTTTCTCGCATATTAGGAGTGTCTTATGTTTTAATTCTTTACTATTTATTCTTTTATGTTTGAATTATTTTTGTAATCATGCTTTGTTTTGTCTTTAACCTCGTCTTATTGACAATCAACGGTATTTTGCAATAAAATAAGTGTAGCGGAAATTATCCAGTTTTTAAGAACCAATTCAAACATATTAAATAAATTGTTTAGATTAATTCGCGTCAGTTCTGAGTCACATGATTGTATTGACTAATCTCAGGTTTCATACAGGAAATAACTTATATAATTGCGTGCAGGAAATTTTTCAAAGGAAACGAAAAGAAAATTTTCACAGTCGCTGCGATAGCGTCAGGATTTATCCTGACGACGTCGTGAGCCCAGCTACA
>BQNB010119626.1:0-20781 GCA_026074375.1 Tanacetum coccineum
CTATTCATCTGCAAAACCCTAAAAGACAAAAAAAACAAAGTAAATCGCCATCCCTGATGTGCGATCTACATAAAAAAACAAAAAAAAAGTGAATCGCTATTGATGTCGCGCGATCTACATCAAAAAAAAAATTTAGGGCTCGTTTTTTTTATTTACAAAAGTTTTTTTAAAAATACACAAAATGTAAATCGCTATGCTTGTGGCGCGATCTACATAATTTTTTTTTTTTAATTATTCTCACGAGCCAATAAAACTGTGACACGTATGAAAATGTAAATCGCTATCCCCCAAGCGCGATTCAAAAGATCATATTGAAAAAAAAAATTGTCAAGTTATTCCTAGATCACACAAATCCCAATTGGTTACTGCGAAAAATTTCGTATATTTTTTTAGTCAAGAGACAACCTCTTGGGTCAACGAACACCATGTAATTTACTCTTTTTTTATTAAAATGAGTCATTTTAGTTAGATAGGATCCATACTAGAACTTACACATGTTCAAGCAAATTTAGTTTATAAGCCTGGCTTTAGTGTTAACAAGCAAATGAACTCGCGCGTTGTGGCGGAGCTAATTTTTTCCCGAATAATTTTTTTTACGTTTTGGGGGGTTTTTTTTGGCGATGCGTTATGCGAGACTAATTTTTAATATTTTCTTTTTTTTATGATTCGGGGAAAAAAATTTGCGTTGGGAAGGGCTAATATTTTCCCGAATATTTTCTTTTCTTGGGACGGTATTGTAAATTTTTTTACGGGAATTTTTGTGTAAGAAAATCGAAAATAGTTAAAAGGTGGGGGTCCGTTTTGTATATTTTTTTTGGGCCAGATTTTAGACTATTTTTTGGCTAATTTTTTTCCGGATATTTCTTTTTTTGTATGATTGGAGAATTTTTTTTTTGCGTTGGGACGGGTTAATTTTTTCCCGAATATTTTCTTTTTTTTGGGACGGATGAGATGACAGACTCGAATTCGAACCAACTACATCAGATTAACAAACAACATCAACATCACAGCCAACCACATCAATTACAACAACCAGAAACAAATTAACAACATCAAAGACAACCTCAACAAATCAAATCCATTCAATACCTACCTACAAACCCATTGTCACAACTCACAAGTACAACTCATCAACAAATCCACATACTAATCCTATCCCTTTGTCACATTCAATATCTCCACTACATCTCATCTTAATTGATTAGAAACATAATGAAAAGACTACAAGATCTCATTTTCTTTCTTCTAGTGTGTTCAATTAATTCATGACCCTCAAAGGATCAAGAACACAAAAGAAATAACAATCATCACTGATCTTTGAATGTAAAAGAACAAGTCTTCTCTTTTTATATTCGAAAATAAAGATTGAGTCATAATAATTATGTTACAATCCATCTTTGTTTCGTTCAAAGACACATAAGTACAAATAAAAAAAACACCTACCCGTGACCCTAAGAAGGATCTTGAAGCCGTAAACGTTAAATACAAAGGGTCTGATTCTTTATCTTACCCCGTATGTGATCGTGCCGTGGAATTTTTGGCTAAGAAATGGTGTGTGTTTTCATTAGTATCAGATGATAAATGAATAGCCTTGTGTTTATATATTGGGTTTTTCATATGAAGAATCATAACTAAATGATATTCGGAGGATTAGATTCGTATGTTATTGATTGGGTTGGTGTGATATGAAGATGAAAAGTTATAATTTTTGTTGTTGTTGTTACTAGTAAAGGAGATATAAGGTTGGGATGATCAAGATCTGATTTTGTTTTTAAAGAGATAAGGTGATAACGGTTTATGTGTTTGACTGGATCTGGTTTTGTATCTGTTTGAGAGACAATGGTATAAGGGGGGTGGATGATGAAGTGTTAGAGTAGTGAAATAAGGATTATTAGGGTATGAACTCGTTTATATCCCTGTGTTTAGGGTAACATTAGTTGGGCCTAATTGGCTTTGGACCCTAAATTTCCTATTAGTTTGTGTATTGGGCTGCATTTTTTGCTAACAGATTTGGTATGGGCTATTTTTTCTAAATAAACTAGACTATAATTTGAATACGTGGTTTACAAAGGTGTTTAAGTTGATTTTTGGCTTAACTTTAGACAATGATTGGACATGGACTTATAAAATCATACGGAGACTTAATCTTTATCAAGATTCGTTTTTCATGTCAAAGGCTAGTATAGGTACTTAATGTCAAATGACTACGGGGTTTTTGTATGATGTTACTTATTTGGGTTTGAAGTAGTATTTCACGGGGGCGTGTACTTATTTCATCTTTGGTTCTTTCTACCTCCTCAACGAAGATGACTTGTTCGGGCATATACGGAGCGTGATGAAGACTTGGATATCTAGTTGCTTTTTGTGATTCTTTCTCTCTATACCCACAAAGTAGCTATCACTTTAAGGAGTTACATTGTAGTACTCAGTGTCTCACGTAGTTGAGGATATTTCAAGAGGTTCAAGTACTTATTGGGTACACCGTTCTTTGTCACACGGATAGTACAAGATTAAGTCACAAGTCTAGGAATTTTGCTTCATTCTCGGGTTTGTTATATCGGGTTGTCTCCATCAGTGGTCATTACTTATAGCTGGTTGAATTGATAAAAGGATTTGATTGGTGATTGATTAGAGGAATCCGTAAAGAGAGTACTTATCGACATCATCTCACGGGATATTGCTTAGGCGATTACGGATATGTGATGCTACTACGGTGATACAGTTATGAGATGTACACATGTATATGTTGATTCCAAAAGATTGTCATCATCCTGGAGGGAGAAATGTGTACATCGGGGCTTATTTCATTTATCTTGACAACTGTGATGCATTCCTAAAGTGAGTTGATGATGTTGATGCTTCCCAAACGATTAACCGTGAAGAAGCTACAGTGTGATGTCTACTCTACATTCTCTTTCTTTCCGCTGCGTGTGAGAAGAATAAAGACACAAGGATTCAGAAGACACTTCTTCAATAAAGGGTTGTTGATTTGGGAGGGAGCTTCTTATCTACATTCTATCTACTTCTTATCTATATTCTATCTACTTCTTATCTACATTCTATCTACTTTTCTACTTCTACTTCTTCAGAAAAAAACCAAAAAAGACCAAAAATAATCTTCTTTCTACTTTCTCAAAGGGCTTACTAGTTGGGAGGGAGTAATAAACCCAACCTACATCATTACAACGAGTTCATCAACAAGTAAAAAGAAGTCCAGCTTGAGGAATTTATGAATACAGGCTACAAAGTCAACCTTAGGGATTCAAACTACAAAGGACCATTGTTAATTGCCCTTTTGTTTTGCTTGTAGGAAACGTTTAACCAAAAAAAATTATCGTGCAAGACGCCAGCTTTACAAAATAGCGAAGCTAACAATCTCCCTTCAAGATGGCGTCACACGTGAATTGGTTACAACGTTTCCTACAAGCAAAACAAAGCAATTACAATGGTCTTTGTAGTTTGAAAGTCCCTAAGGTTGACTTTGTAGCCCTGTATCTTCATAAATTCCTCAGCTGACTTTCTTTACTTGCAGATGAACACGTTGTAATGATGTAGTTGGGTTATTACTCCCTCCCAACTAGTAAGCCCTTTGAGAAAGTAGAAAGAAGATTCTTTTTGTTCTTTTCTGTTTTTTTCTGAAGAAGTAGAAGTAGAAAAGTAGATAGAATGTAGATAAGAAGTAGATAGAATGTAGATAAGAAGCTCCCTCCCAAATCAACAACCCTTTGTTGAAGAAGTGTCTTCTGAATCTTGTCTTCTATTCTTCTCACACGCAGCGGAAAGAAAGAGAATGTAGAGTAGACATCACACTGTAGCTTCTTCACGGTTAATCGTCTGGGAAGCATCAACATCATCAACTCACTTTAGGAATGCATCACAGTTGTCAAGATAAATGAAATAAGCCCCGATGTACACATTTCTCCCTCCAGGATGATGACAATCTTTTGGAATCATCATATACATGTGTACATCTCATAACTGTATCACCGCAGTAGCATCACATATCCGTAATCGCCTAAGCAATATCCCGTGAGATGATGTTGATAAGTACTCTCTTTACGGATCCCTCTAATCAATCACCAACAAAATCCTTTTATCAATTCAACCGGCTATAAGTAATGACCACTGATGGAGACAACCCGATATAACAAACCCGAGAATGAAGCAAAATTCCTAGACTTGTGACTTAATCTTGTACTATCCGTGTGACAAAGAACGTGTACCCAATAAGTACTTGAACCTCTTGAAATATCCTCAACTACGTGAGACACTGAGTACTACAATGTAACTCCTTAAAGTGATAGCTACTTTGTGGGTATAGAGAGAAAGAATCACAAAAAGCAACTAGATATCCAAGTCTTCATCACGCTCCGTATATGCCCGAACAAGTCATCTTCGTTGAGGAGGTAGAAAGAACCGAAGATGAAATAAGTACACGCCCCGTGAAATACTACTTCAAACCCAAATAAGTGACATCATACAAAAACCCCGTAGTCATTTGACATTAAGTACCTATACTAGCCTTTGACATGAAAAACGAATCTTGATAAAGATTAAGTCTCCGTATGATTTTATAAGTCCATGTCCAATCATTGTCATAAAAGTTAAGCCAAAAATCAACTTAAACACCTTTGTAAACCACGTATTCAAATTATAGTCTAGTTTATTTAGAAAAAATAGCCCATACCAAATCTGTTAGCAAAAAATGCAGCCCAATACACAACTAATTAGGAATTTCGGGTCCAAAGCCAATTAGGCCCAACTAATGTTACCCTAAACACAGGGATATAAACGAGTTCATACCCTAATAATCCTTATTTCACTACTCTAACACTTCATCATCCACCCCCCTTATACCATTGTCTCTCAAACAGATACAAAACCAGATCCAGTCAAACACATAAACCGTTATCACCTTATCTCTTCAAAAACAAAATCAGATCTTGATCATCCCAACCTTATATCTCCTTTGCCAGTAACAACAACAACAAAAATTATAACTTTTCATCTTCATATCACACCAACCCAATCAATAACATACGAATCTAATCCTCCGAATATCATTTAGTTATGATTCTTCATATGAAAAACCCAATATACAAACACAAGGCTATTAATTTATCATCTGATACTAATGAAAACACACACCATTTCTTAACCAAAAACTCCACGGCACGAGCACATACAGGGTAAAATAAAGAATCATACCCTTTGTCTTTGACGTTTACGGCTTCAAGATCCTTCTTAGGGTCACGGGTAGGTGTTTTTTTATTTGTACTTATGTGTCTTTGAACGAAACAAAGATGGAGTGTAACATAATTGTTATGACTCAATCTTTATTTTCGAATATAAAAAGAGAAGACTTGTTCTTTTACATTCAAAGATCAGTGATGATTGTTATTTCTTTTATGTTCTTGATCCTTTGAGGGTCATGAATTAATTGAACACACTAAAAGAAAGAAACTGAGATCTTGCAGTCTTTTCATTATGTTTCTAATCAATTAAGATGAGATGGAGTGGAGATATTCAATGTGACAAAGGGATAGGATTAGTATGTGGATTTGTTGATGAATGTAACTTGTGAGTGTGACGATGGTTGTAGGATAGTATTGATGGATTTAATTTGTTAGGTGCTTTGATGTTGTTAATTTGTTTCTGGTTGTTGTAATTGATGTGGTTGGCTGTGATGTTGATGTTGTTTGTTAATCTGATGTAGTTGGTTCGAATTCGAGTCTGTCATCTCAATCCACATTTATGTTTCATGTTGACCTTGTCTCGTGACTCATTGAGTTGACCCGGGTCAACTCGGTAATTACCGAGTTGACTCGGTCTAGTATGGTTTGGGTATAATTCGCCTAAGGCTGATGTATAATTCGCCTAGGTTCAGGGTATACTTTGCCTGACATGGCAGTTGTATAGTTTACCCATGGTATACTTCGCCCCATCAAACTGTATAATTCGCCCAATACAACACCCTGGTATAAATCGCCTGCATATATAAATCACCCCATGTTTAAGACATGTTTAAATCGCCTGGTACAAGACAAACATGTACTTGTACTTTTTCCAAAAAAAATGGATTTTTTTTTCTTGTTTCTTTTTGGCCTTTATTCAAACCATGGACAGAATAAGCTGAGTATAAAAACAGTTTTAGACACAGCTTTAGGAGCCCTTGTAATAAGCCATAAACAACCAAAAGGAACCCAATCGACTATCTTTTTACCTAAAAAGATAAACAAATATGACATTATGATCTGACTTGAGTTAAAAAGTATCAAACTTTGTGACAATAGAAAGTGGACACGGATTGGACAGATACAAATTTGCGAAATTTTTCGCAGTAACCAATTGGGAATCGTGTGATCTAGGAATAACCCTGACAAAATCTTTTTTTCAATATGACCTTTTGAATCGCGCTTGGGGGCTAGCGATTTACATTTTCATACGTGTCACAGTTTTATTGGCTCGTGAGAATAATTTAAAAAAAATAAAAATTAAAAGGTGAGATCGCGCGACATCAATAGCGATTTACATTTTTTGTATTTTTTTTTAAAAACTTTTGTAAATAAAAAAACGAGCCCTAATTTTTTTTTATGTAGATCGCGCGACATCAATAGCGATTCACTTTTTTTTGTTTTTTTATGTAGATCGCGCATCAGGGATGGCGATTTACTTTGTTTTTTTTGTCTTTTAGGGTTTTGCAGATGAATAGTAGGGTTTTTCAGATGAATAGTAACGCACAGTAATGATAAATGATATTCACTTCCATATTTTGTCACTTATGAAATTTGAATACGGACCTATATGATTTATATAGTGATAGTATCTTCTTTAATTTAGTTCATAAAGAAACATAATTTGAGGTTTTTCATTGTTCTCTTTAAAGGTTTTTCACTTTTTTCCTCTTTGAAAAGGTTTAATTGTTTGAGGTTTTTCATTGTTGATTGTTACCGTTTGCGGGTATAGCAAAGTTGTTGTTTGGTGGCGGTATTCTTTTAAAGGTTTGTGTTGGTGATTCGTGGCTTACTGTTTATTATAAGATGGATTTACCGGGTTTCGAAGGAATATTATATTTATTTTTATCATTTGACTATTTTATTATATGATGTATATAATGTTAGCGAATAATGGTTTATTTATTTATTTTTTATTTAGGTACCTCGTGTTCTTGTTACATGTAGAAGTAAGTTAAAGTTGCTTAAAACAATTAAAACAATAATTAGTGGCACTGATCGGGAAGCACTGTTTAGACAATCCTGTTTTGGTTGGGTATTAGATCAAACTGATTTTATAGAGAATTGGTATTACCATATAAATAAAAGGGGAATTTTATGTTAGGGCTGCAAATTTATGATAAAATGGTAGAATGGAAAATGTTCCATTTATTACCATATAAATAAAGATTTTAGTATACCATTTGGGAGAGAAGAATTCTGCCTAGTAACTGGGTTAAGGTTTGGGGTCCAGAATTGGGCTGAGCATACACCAACACGTATTCCTTTTAGCGAACGGGTGTTTCCGTCATATTTAGATGGGCAACCTATTACAGGCATCAACATCACAAATATGATTCTTGATGAGTCATTTGCTCAATTATACGACGACGATGCTATTGGCCTTTGTTGTCTAGGCATAATGCGGCTTTTTAAATTAGTGTGAGAGTAAACCCGTGTTGTCCCTGACTGATGTAAAGATATAGCTAATGATAGATTAGCTTGACAAATATCCTTGGGGTTTATATGTGTGGCCAACATTGTACTCCCAACTTAGGAATGCAAACGTCAAACGTTGGTCGCCCTTGTATGTCGATGAGCCTACAAATAAAGATGATGCGAAAAAGTATTCAATCTTTGGATATACTTGGGCATTCAAGGTATGTCAAAAATAAGTTTATAATTTTTAATTGGCCATTTAAGTTATATGTATAATGTAAAATAATTGAAACAATGTGTTTTTTAGACTTGTATATTGGAGTCTTACCGAGTAATTGCGATTAGGTATTTTGATCGTTACAATCGGTATCCTAGAGTTGCTGCTTGGAATTAGAAAAAGGAAGGTTTTTGGGACCAATGGTTATTCCTTTTTTTGAAGTGAGTTTTATTTAGTTTAATAGTTTATTAAGTTGATTATGTAATTTATTTAATAATTAATTTCCTTTTTTGTTAAAAGGGAAATATGCATGCTACGAGATTGACACCAGACGATAATGAGGCTCGATCAGACTGGTGGGAATTTCGAGTAGGCAACTTTGACGGATTTTATGGTCCAGTTGAACGAGTACCGTTTGATTTAAGCCGTCAAAATATGTATGAAATTCCATCTGATATTTACCGAGAGTTCGATGAACAAAAAAGAGAAATTGAACGAAATAAAAAAGAAGTTGATAACATTAAGGAAGAAATGCGTAAATTTAAGGAGGAAATGAATGTTCAGTCGGTGCGACAAGAGAATAAAGAACCGATTATTGTTGATCAACATTATGGGCTGAGAGATTTTACTCAATTCCAAAGCACGCATGTATAATTTCTGTACATTTAATATAAGGCTTTGTAAGTAAATAATATAATTTTTTATTTATGGGTGTTCACAGGGTGGTCCGTCTTCATTTCAAGGACATGTAAATAGCTCATATTTCAATATGGGTACGCCATCGAATTTCCAAACCCCAATGCAGTCCTAACCTGGTTCATCTGTTTGGCAAAGACATTGCCGCACAGGTCGGCCCACTCAGTATTGCAACCCGATACATCGTCGCAACCTGTACTTACATTCGTTTGGTTCGGGTGCCGATCTCATATGGGGTAGGCAAAATTTGCAAAAAAAAATCCCACTATGAGAACGCATGAGAAGTTTAATGGCATATTATAACCAGGTAATCTATTTTATTACGAATAATATTAATGGTAATAACCATCATGAAGTAATAAATTTTTATTAATTGTTGTTTTTTAGAATATTCCGAATCGAGGAAGAAGGGAATAGTTTCCTAGCAATATTAAACTGACTCCATTCATGGAACAACCTCCTACTACAATTTTACCTAAGGAACGTGTTAATAAAACTAAAAATAAGGGTAAGAAGCTAATTTTATCGCCTTTGAATCTGGGGTGCTTTTGAGGATGACAATGTAGAAGAAAATAACGTTACGTTTTTGGGTTCCCAATTTACTGGTAATTTCTTAATGTATGAGAACGTGGACCCTTCAAAGGTAATTGCTAATCTTGTATATAAAATAATAAATAAACTAATGAAAGTATGTGTACTAATATTGGTTATTAACTTGGTTGATTAGGTGCGGAGAGGAAAATTTATGATTAACTTTACCAGGACTTTCTAAATGCCCCCCCTATCAAATTTACTTGGATCGTTATATGAAAGGTTATATAGTTCCGGTTAGTTTTTGGCAACAATTGGTCCCTCATTTCTGTATGCCTGACATGCACAGACTTCCACATGGCACCCCTATTGGTTGGTTGTCCGGAGAGGTAAGTTTATTTATACAAGTTTAATAAAGGAGTAATTTATATATCCATTTAGCCAAAAACATCTATTTATTTTGTTACAATGTTTTGAATCAGCACATGAACTCGTGGATGGAGTTATGTATTAGGAGGAGGAATGCAGATGCCAACTGGACAGTGGCCTATACGAGTACAATAAGTGTACATCCGGAAAATAACCGATTTATTATACCGACGGACCAACACGTCATTGGAACATTGGATGGCACCACGCGTCCGTATCCAAGCCTGTAATGAGTTGATTGGGTAAGATATTTCTTTTAGTTATCCTTTTACAAACTTTTAATACATCTTATGCATGATTAGTATTTAATTATTTGGGTTATTAATCTTGTAGGTGTTTATATGCCCATACATGTTTGCTGGAAATCATTAGGCCACGGGTGTTATACATTTATTGAGTTCTCATTTTTACGTGTTCGACTCCATGTATAATGAGCAAAACAAGGATGTGTTATCGCGACTAATTCAATGTTGGACCCCCGTGGTTAATAACATTTTGGCAGATCGTGGTTGTATAAATGAAACTAGACCACCCCATAATTTTCAGTATTCATACAATGATGGTTTGGGTATAGATGTCCCACACAAACCAACTTCTCAGACTGTGAAGTCATCACATGTTGGTTAATCTCTCGTTTGTGTGCAGAAATAAAGCCAATTTGTCGCGGTAATACTCAAACAGTTTTTTTGGAGGAAATTTCAGAAATGGCATGTGTGAAAGTTTTATATGTGTAGGAGTGAGGATACTAGAGAATGTGTGTTATATGATTAATTTTTGAATTTTTGTATGTGTTTGGATGTTTTGCAAATCCTAACACTTTGTGTGAAATAATATTGTATATTACTTTTGAATTTCTTAATATACGTCCGTTGATATTGTTTTGTTTTTTTTGGGTAATATTCGTCCGTTGATTTCTTTGAATTTCTTATGAATGTATCGACAAGTTATATATAATGTATACACATGATTTAAAAATTCTGTTACATGATTTGACAAGTCAATGACATGGACTAGATCACCTTGTATTTGTAGCGATTTACATATAGTTTTCAATTCAATTACAATAATATAATCTTGAGTTGCAAGTCTCTGACAAAGGTTTTATCACCCAATATAGTTTGCCACGGGTTTTAGCACCATCAACATATTAATAGTGTGTGTGTGTGTGTGTGTGTGTGGTGTTGTGTGTGTGTGTGTGTGTTGATAATTAACATGTTATTGACGAGAAAGATTCTTTTATAAGGAGAATCAATTGCTTGTTATTTCATAAGAGGGCTAGCTGTCATAAAAACATTACATATATAATAAAAACATTACATAAATAATAAAAAATATTGCATAATAATGTTATGGTTAACCACTGCCACTTCCAAGAACTGTATCCTTACGAAAAACCTCAACCACGTTTCTTTTGTAATGTTAAGGTAGATGCTTTGATGGTTTAGGAGTAAAAACTGAGACATTAGCAGTATTCCCAATAGCAACCTTCCCTACCAGTAATATTCCTTTCCATAACTACCCCAACGTCAAGACTTCGTAGTTTATTGTTCTATGTACTGTACCCCGATAAGATCTTTCAAGAATCAACATTTTTAAATCTCCAAGAGCATTCGGAGAACAAGACTTGACGATTGCAACAACTTGTTCAAGTTTTCCCTTTTTAAGAAAGTTGTCGATGTCTCCAAACATCTAGTTACAGTGCCACCCAAATGCAATTCACATAGTTTAGTGGCGCTAACCCAACGCCCCACAGTTAAAATCAGCATCCTCACCCACATCCCAAGACTTTTCTGCCATAATTTACTTGTGTCTACAATTAAAAAAATTGATATATTGATTTACAACAATAGTAGGTACAACATTTACCATTCGCAATTAATTATATATATACCAGTATAACAACTCCATATTTTCAACAAAATTCATTTCAATTTACATTTCTAACCTTATCAAAGATGTCGAATTCATCAAATACTACTTTCGATTTCGATGTAAACCACAACGGAGAATTTAAACTTAATTACTATGGCTTATGGGGTGAACTAGGTTTTATTAACAAAACAAAACCTCATACACCCTACACGCAAACCTTTTTTAATTTTGTGGTTCAAAATAGTGGTCAGTTTGTGCTCGATTGAAACGAATAACAACGATTTCCCAACGGTGGAACATTCAACATCAACATTCCAAGAAAAGAAAACTAGCAAGATCGAAACAAAATTTGCTTGAAAAATATTGTAGGTTACAAACATTCAGCTCCTTATTAATAAAATACGCACACAATAGATTTTCAGTAACTTTAGCTTAGAAACAACTATGATATCATTCATGTTTGATATATGTTCAGACGCAGTACAAATTGGAAATCTACAATTGACCATATTGGTGTCAATTTGATATACAACAAATACATTTTCCTAAATCTAGCTTATATGCCTAGCTTGGCAGCAATGATGACCATGTCATAACTGACTAATCAAAGTGAAAATGAAGGCATTATAAGGCAGGAAACACAAAAATAATACACTTCTGATCAAATGTGTTGAATGGGCGGAACAGAAACACATTGAATACAGAGGAAACCAAGGTATCATACCGAATTAGATACTAAGCTCTAAGTTGAAGTTCACAACCAATAGATTCCAAAGGAAGAATCCATTCGGAGGTATCTTTCAGAAGAACAAAAAAAGAATACTAGCTATCTACATCAAATGCAGAAACGGAAAAATAAAAACAAGTTCAACAACAACAATTGAAGAATCATTTGTACTAATATTCATGTAACTCAATATGTATTAACAATTTCTTTTCAATGTACACTTTTTGTTCCTCTCTTTCTTAATTAAAACAAGTGAATGACAGTTGATAAAGACTTATCAATGAAAATGTCAATTATCACTTATAAATGTACGATATATGTCAGTGTTTTTTGACTATTTCAGTCACCCTACACACAGAATTCACATTCTATTTCCCCTATATCAACTATGCTATCATCTACAATAGAAACTTGTCTCTCATACACACACTTCTTCTCTCCACTAACATACTACATGGCTTATGGAGAAAATGAGGCACGTCAAGCAATTGTTTTAAAACTACAAAGGGAGATTCAAGCTGAGGAAACACTAGCACATCAATTGTTGTGCAACTTAACACGTTATACAGAGGAAATGCATATCCGTTCATTACAAATAACAAGGTTGCAAACTATGCCTACAACAAGCCATAATACCTACGGATTACATGCTTTACTGATGACACTTGAAGCGGATATCCGTACCACAAACATCATTCTACGAACAAGACAACAATTTTTGAGGAGCATTTCTGCAAAGCAAACTTCGTTAACAATTTTCATGGCAAATAGATTATAAAATTTTGATTGCTAAATACACAAACACAGGCCAACCCTGTGGTGTTCCTGACTTTGTTTTGCTGTTGATTTGTTTCTAGTTGTGTTAAATAAGATGTCAATCAAATATATTGTATGTGGTATAAATTGCTATGTATAAGATTTTTTCAATATAATAAATGAATCATACTTTTATTCATAATGCATAAAAAAAAGTACTCAATCAACATGCTGTCTATCACTGCACATTTCACGTGATTTACAACATGATTTGACAACACAAATTTTTTAACGATAACATATAAGACAACTCAATGACAATGCTGTCTATCACTTCAAATTACACGCGATTTAATAAAGTATCGGTCAAGTAATTTTCTATAAATAGACACATATTTTAAGCACTCTTACTCACAAACATTTTTATCCTTCACACAACTTATTAATTTTATCTTTTCATTTTCTACCATGGCTAGTAACCCAGAAAACGTTAGGTTAACTGTCCTTATGAAACTACAAGAAGCAATTGATGGAGAAGCTATTTTGAAGGAACAAATTTTAGACCGTAGGGTTGAAATTAACAATCTGATGGTTTTGCACGATCACCCACTTGTCGACTATGGCAAGTACGCCCTATGATGCATGACTGGGGCGGACATGAAAAAATGTGTACACTTGAAAAGCGTCAGGGGTGAGTTGCTAAGGAGCATGGAAGAAAAACGTCAATTGATGGCGAACTACAGAGACATGTAAAAGCATTATTGCTTAACACCAGTTTGCTAACCATGTATGTCGTTGTGTGTTTTTGTTTTTATGTTTTTATATCGTCTAAATAAGGTTGACCATGTACTCTACTAGAGATCTGGTGATTCTCATGTTATAATGCTTTTTAATGACTACCGTTAACTTTTATGCTTTCAATTCCAACTTTTATAATTGCAAAAATATAGGTTTAAATTTTTTTCAATTTTTTTTAACAAAATGACCAACTTACACACTTTGCACCATCGTATCTTATGCATATTAAAACTAATTTTAGTAAATTTTGATTCATTAAGTAGAGCTCATCAAAGACTACACAGATAACCAAATAAACAATTTTAAATAAAACATTTGAGTATCCAAATACGTACGCAAAAATGCCCGATATCTTGAATTTCAATAAACAAAACATGGTATACCCTAAACCCTAAATTTATACCTCACCAGACTTGAAAAAAAAACAAAATAATCAAATGTAAATCGCGTCCTACCTCGTGTGATCCACATTTTAATTTTTTTTATTATTTACAAAAGTTTTTCAAAAAAAAATATAAAAAATGTAAATCGCTATTGATGTCGCGCGATCTACTTTTATTTATTTTTTAATTATTCTCACGAGTCAATAAAACTGTGACACGTATGAAAATGTAAATCGATATCCCCAAGCGCGATTCAAAAGGTCATATTGAAAAAAAGAATTGTCAGGGTTATTCTTAGATCACACGAATCCCAATTGGTTACTGCGAAAAAAAATTTAGTCAAGAGACAACCTCTTGGGCAACGAACACCATGTAATTTACTCTTTTTTATTACTAAATAGATAACAAAAACGAGTCATTTTAGTTAGATAGGATCCATACTAGAACTTGCTCATTATCTTATCAACCAATTTATGACGTGACACATGTTCAAGCAAATTTAGTTTATAAGCCTGGCTTTAGTGTTAATTGGTTAGTCCATAAGTCATAAGTATGCTCACTTAATTGAGACAAAAAGTGGAATTTCGTGATCTTCAAAGGACGCATGAAACACGCAAAGGTGCATACGTTTATCCAAATCAATACAGTATTATTATTTTTTCATTCACACATGTTGATTATACGTACACATTCAATGAATGTGTTGTGGTGTCTTGCCCAGTTTGTCAGTCTCATTCAGTGATAAGTTGGTCCCGAAAGTACTCTGTTACTCGTATTATTTATTGCATAACACTTACGAAACAACATCACAACTCAAAAGTACTATATGTGTACTCATCCAAATTAAGTGTAAATTCTATGTCTTTAAATTTTATTAATAAGATTGTAAAGACTACTATTGAATTGGAGGTTGTCAAGTATCTTGTATATCTATCTAGTTTGTGACTTAATTTGTGTGACTTAGAAAAAATTTACCAATACAAGGCCAGTTTGCCTCGAAATAAATTAAACATCTAGATAAGTTATTGTTTACCATTATATAACTATGTTAAAGTTCAATGTTTTATATAAAATCTATTTTGTCTATTCTTAAAATATAAATTGTAGTCATCTATGTCTACTAGCTAGGGGCCATTAAAGACTTCAAGACGTTTTATGGTCAATGTCTCCGCGAGTCATTGGGTATACTCGAATTCGATTCTCACTCTATTACTACCAACCATTTCAATCAATCGATTATCATTTAACGAGTCACGCGGTTGTATATCAAGTTAGGTGTAATGAGGAGACCGCAATATCACATTTATCAACGTTATTTTGGCGTCACATTGCTTACTCTTTCTATAACAAACTTCACTATCAACTTATTGTAATAAGACAACTAAATTCAATACCAAAATATATCCCACTTAAAAACATATATACTCCACCAAAACACACACAGTCAGAAATAAAAACACAAAAAACATGTTGGGAAACATGTACACTTTTATTAATATAAATCGAATTATAATACAATAAATAAATTAACAGAAAATAAATGACAAAAAATTAAATAACAGACAGAAAGGGGTAGAAGCAGAAGACAGACATTATGAACGATAATTAAATAAAGCAGTAAAAGGTCGTGGAACGAGGCACGTGTTGGACACGCTTCCCTTAAAACAAATTCACCGTCTGTTTCCCAGGGTACAACGTTCAAAAGCTGTTGTACAGCCGGACCTAACAAACTTGCCTGAAATATCACGAAAAATTGAGTGCTTCTGATCGAAAAGAATGCTAGAACTCGGTCACTAAGGAGCTGCGTTTTTCTGTTGTAAAACTAAATGAGACATGGATTATATTTATATTGAAAACCATACTTGTTCTCAAAGAATAAATATTCCCCATAAATAAATAAATCTGTTATAATCAAAACAGATTTGCATATATTTTAACACACGAAAATATTTTGCTAAAACTTATTCAATAAGTTTAAATCTATTCCTAAAATAGATTTACAGAAAACTGGAAAAATAAATGAACCCGAATCAGCAACAAAAAGATACGCACGGAGGCGAGGTTTCAGAGCTGCATTCGTGTCCGCAGGTCGCGCGGGCTCGCATGAGTTCAGAAGCTTCGAACTCATTTTGGCCCAGAAATCCCGAAATTTGCACCCCCCACCCCTGCGCGCGCAAGTAGGTGTGGGAGCATAAACCAACAAAGGAATTTGAAGGCAAATATCATAATTTCTAGATAAACATCTTCCCACTTCACACTTTGGGCGATGTGGGACATTTTCATTTTTTCATATTTTGTGTTTCACGTGCCTTACTTTGAGACACGATATCTCATTCATATCAACTCTATTTTGGATATACTTTAGCTTGTTGCATAGCTCTCTTCAAGGAGAACACAAAACCACAAGCTACTATAAATATATATAACATATACATATATTAAATAATGTCCAAAGTTTGTGAAAATTCATTTTCCTAAATATTTTTTCAACAATCCCCCACATGAATGGAAATCGGTCGAAAACACACGAATTTTTTGGCGAAATTTATGCGGTTGAGTCCTGCATAGGATAGGTAGGTGTGACCCTTTGAACCTTCTCTTGTGAGATGCACTTAGTCTCCTAGATCTGAGTAGACGCGATGTCCTTGAAATCAACATCTGTTTACGTAGACGACAATACACACTCACACAAGACTCTCCCTGACCTTGTCAAGTCCTTATAGTCGTGTTCATTATGGTCATGAACACTAGCCTGGTTCTGCAAGAGCTCTTAGGAATTGCGCCCTCCACAATTCCCTTCGAAGCGACCCCACTTCTCTCTCACATAGGTGATTTCATCTTGAATCATTAAAAACATATATTTTGCGATTTTATCTTGAATCATTATGCTTTATGATTTCATCTTGAATCATTAAAGCCATATGTTTAACCTCTCAATAAGTCACATTGTTATAGGAATGGACTAGGAAGTTACAAGTTAAGTAACTCCCACGTGACTTCCCCCACATTTCTATGATTAGGTTGTCCTATTGAACCCAGATCTTGGGATCTCCAGTCAACTGGGTTAGGTTTTCCTTCATAGAAACTCATTCCTTTAAGGGCTTTAGTCACATTCCTTTAGACGACTCTCTAACTAACTCTCTGCTTAAGCCTTTCGTAAGCGGATCCGCGATGTTATCCATTGACTTTACGTAGTCAATCATGATAACTCTATTTGAGAGTAGTTGTCGTGCCAATCACCGTCTATGATGAATATGTCTTGACTTACCGTTTTACATTGTGATATGAGCTCTGTCAAAATTCAATTGACTATCACACTTTATAAACATGGCCGTTCCCGGTTTACGCCATCTTGGTATGTCCTTTACGAATTAGCGTAAATATCCCGCATATTCTATAAATTTATCTTAAATGATAAATTCAGATTTCATCATAGATTTAGCTATAAGCGTCTGTTTGAAATACTTTCAAGATTTCTAATACATAGCTTCCCACTTAGCGTAAATACATCCGCTCTAGTGGATCTAGATTCATATATATAAGAATTCGTATTTGCATTACTCTATCATTTGATAGCAGTCGGATATCTTTCATAATGCAATTTCATAAGTATCATCGTACTTATGTAATACTATTCAAATGAACATCACTTGAATTACTGGTATACTTGACCTGGTTATAGATTCAAGTCACACACGTCATTACACACATAAGATGCCCAATATTCTTTGAGTATTCAAAATAGGCAACACCTTTAGATTAAAAGATGTCATTGAATTCTAGCTAGGCCGGAATCCCCCACATTGAACCTCTCAAGAATATTGTCCTTATAATGTTTTTGAATTCAAAACAAATCCATATTGGTTCACATGACCTTAGTTCCAAGAACCATATTCAATCACTAATGAAGTTCATGTCAATATTGACTCTAACATGTCATTAGTGGATTTGTTTACCTTCTTATCACTTCAAGTGATAATTATACCATCTATGTATAAACACAAGAGTACATATATACTATCGATCACAAATACATCCATTAATTTCAAATCCACATTCTTACATGATATGGTGAAAATTGATGTCCTTGTTTGGGAGCTTTCCATGAGTCATATAATGACTGTGGAAACTAGAAGGGGGAAGGGTTAAATAGTTTACACGTTGGTTTTACGGTTTAAAAGTTTACTTTCAAAAATGTATAGATCCGAGTTATATGTTCAATCAAATCACAATATGAACAAGCAATAACTATCTAAACGAAAACTAAATAACAACAATAATAATGTAAAGAGATAAGGAAAGAAACAACCAAACCAAGACACCAAGATTTTATAGTGGTTCGGCTACGAAGCACCTCTTCGCCCTACTCCACTCCCCGAGTATCCGACTCGAGATTTCACTATGTCAACAAGCTCCCTTTAGGCGGAGAAAACCGTTTACACGTCGCTTACGTTATTTTCCGACACTAAGCTAAATGTCGAGTCCTAATCTTAGCTAGAACCAATCTACCACTTCACAAGATATACACACTCACAAGATCTACACTATCGGATCTACACAATATCCGAATCACACAAATACACAAGATAAATACAATAGAGGTTTGGTACTTAGAAGAAAAGAGGAGAGATCACTAATTAACACTTTGTTTCTTGACGAATACGAGTGTTCTTCTCTTGCACTTGAATGAGAGGGAAGAGATGAGAAGAAGAGATTAGATCACTTGAAACAAGATCTAAGTATGCTAGTAATCAAGAGTTTTAGTGAGAGAAAGAAGATTTAGAGAGAGAAAGAAAAGACTAGAAAATTTCGTGCAAAGAGAAATATTTTTTTGCTGGGAATGGAGCAGTATTTATAGGCAGGGAATCCCAACGGTCATCTGGTGGCGGTCTCGGCGGTCCCTTATATATAAGGGGGCCGCCAGGCCTATAATGGGGCCGCCACTAGACTTCGCTCCCTTTTTTGTCTTTTTGTGGTGAAGGTTGTATCTGTTATGGAATCTTCCATTTTAGGAGGAAAATTTGAATTTCAAATTTTAAGTTTTTAATAAAACTTTTCTTTTAATTAGAAAATATTTTGTAGATGTATTTTTTAGAAAATACTTTTGTAGAATTAAAAGTGAGGATTAATAGAAACATATTTTCTTAATCACTAATCATGATTAATTATTTTGTTTGTTCATACCTTAAGTGATCACTAATTTTAAAAATGGAATTTTACATTTGATAATTTGTAAACGTTTATTTTTATTGTAAACGTTTTTACATTTTATTATTATCAAAACGTTAAGAGGTCGAAAAATATAAATAACGTTTTTAGACATTATTTGTGTGGAAAACTAGAAGGGGGGGTTGAATAGTTTTCTTGATTGATTTGTTATCTTATAAAAATTTCGCTTGAAACTTTGTGTGAAATGAGTTGATGTTGATCTTTGGTTCGCGAAATGTAAAAGTAAGTAAAGGAAAGAGTTAGAGAGATATAACCAGGACACAAGTATTTATAGTGGTTCGGCTACAAGGACACCTTCCTTGCCCTACTTCACTCCCCGAGTCACCTATTCGAGAGTTTGTTAAACACTAGTCACCAATCTCCTTTTTGACCGACGGAGAAGCCTCACAACGATGGTTACACCTCTTTAATAACACAAAGCTAAATGATGGATTCTTCACACGGTAGAATCGATTCAATCACAACTACACTTGATATACAAATTATGAATGGACTAACAACTACAAAGTAATGGTCAGGACTCACCAATGTGATCTTGATGGAGTTATGGAGAACGTATGCAAGGTACTTGGTACTTGATCGTCTCGGATGAAAGCTTGGTAATTTCTTCTTTGAAGTAAATTACCTACAAGAAGCTAAGAAATAGTATGCAAGAAATAGAAAGAAAGATCAGTAGATAAGAGAGTATTTCTTAGTGAGAAGGTGTGTGAAAACATGAGAAATGACTTGGTATTTATAGCCAAAAAAGTACTGTAGCCCGGTTCCGCCGGTGCCATTGGAGAATGGAACCGGCAGCCAAATCCAATGGAACCGGCCTACAGTAACCAAATCCGAATTTTGATTCTCAAGATCTTGGGAAATCTTATGTAATCTTGTGAGATTGCCCTTGGATTTGCTGCATTTGATTAGGTCATGAATGATGTAATTAGAAGGAAATTAGAAAACATTTTTGTGTGAAGTTTTGGTTTACATAAAATAATGTATACACATTTTTATGTCACTTTGTGATTTTGTGAAAACTTGTGTTTTTAGAGAAGGTTTTAACATAATGTTACTTCAAGTTTTGTCATCAATAAAACGAAGATCGTGAAATAGAAATAAATGTTTTTGCCGGTTTATTTGTATTAACAATCTCCCCCTTTTTGTTGATGACAAAACCCAAAGATTAAAGTTGATTAAGAGCTGGTTATTACTGAATTTTAGTTAGTTTTTAATCAATTGGTCTCTTCTCCCCCTTTTTGTCGAAAAAAAAGATGGAATGGGTTAGCCTATATTTCCCAAGAAAAGGTAAGCTCCCCCTTGAGAGGTGCAAAGAGATATGAAAAAATGAGTAGGTTAAATATAATGGGACATACTCCCCCTTGCTTTGTAAGTACCTACTGTAGGATCCCGTTATCACTTTACTTCATACAATCGATCACGAAATCGGAACTAGAAATGAGGAGGTGAGTTGTTTAGAGAGAGAAAGGAGGAGAGAGAAATGAGAGAGAA
>BQNB010119627.1:3012-20781 GCA_026074375.1 Tanacetum coccineum
CTTTAATATCTGCCTTCTACTTTTTCCTTAGTATTCCTGTCTTTAAAAATATGATTGTGGGTGCACCTCCCTGTGAGACATTTGGGTAGCGTGTTAATTTTGTTTAGCCAACATCAAATACGGATGCGAACTGAAGTAGTTGCAGAGCAGAAGGTGAGGTTTGCAGAGCAAAAGTCGATGTATCTGTAACTAGATTATTATACATAACAAAGGCTACAAATAAATAATTCTTCAAAGGTTGATATTATTTTTAGAATAATACTATAATGTGTAACTCTTTTTAACAACTTAGACTAGATATTATGTAATCATATTCATTTTGAGATACAAGATAATCCTTTCTATTAGCTTATTATGTATTATAATGTTATTGTGGTTGTTATACAATGTACTGTATATACGAAACAAGATTAGGTATGGTTCCGGAAAACAACATATCCAAATGTACGGTAGTCTGGCCAAATATGTAACACCCCCAAAAATCGGGACAACGCAGCGGAATGGTAACATTGGGGTGCTACTTCAGGGCACAAAACACAAGTCACGATTCTAAATTTTAATAAAGGTGGAACATTATTCAAACTTAAAAAAACTAGGTTGTGCTTGTTTCTTGTAAACTTAATCAACTATAACGAAATAGCTAATAATTGATGGATTAATCAGTTATTGAGTGTTTTAATAATCATTTTCTGGTGCCATGCAATTGGTATTTAGCGCTTTTTTATGCAAATTTTTTTATTTATTTGCACATTTCAGGATTTTTTTATAAAAAGGAGACAAGGCTTTTTTCTGTTTTTCCCCACATTGCCCACTGGTTTCGTGATATCGGATGGGTGGGAACACGTAATGCACTTGTCAAGAACACAAACCTCCGTGTGCCCCTTAATTTCTTTATTTTAGTGACAAAAACCACAAATAAGAAAAGCCCTTGAACCTAGTTGTCAAATATTGTCCCTATATTGTATAAGGCGACAAAAGTGCCCCTTTGTCTATTACATCACGGAAAAAAGTGTGTCGAGGCCACGTGGCCCATAACGACCCTTCATCGGCCCAAGACGGTTGCAAAACTTTCCTTCCGTAAATAAATAAATGATGATAAAAAATAAACACATATAATAGCACATCGATAATATATTTTGTTGTTTCTAAAATGTACCACCTGAATTAAGTATCACATCGCTAGCCTTCGACTAACAATATGATACTGAGGGGACATGATGATGTAGGTACCCGGAGGGCTACACCGAAGGAACATACCAAAGGAGACACCAAAGGAATAGACCGAGGGACTTAAGGCACACCACCTATTCCTGGTTTTACTGGATTGTGTCCCCTAAACACCCATACCATCTGACACCTACCCTAGGGGTAGTTCGATAAATCATGCCCTATGTGTCAGGAACAGTACATGAAGAGTGCCGACACATTGTTTCGGCACAATATCCTGAGGTGTATAAATACCTCGCATTTATACACACACGAGTATCATTTCTTGCACTTTCACCTATATTTATTACTTAAGCCTTTTGGCATTACCACATACTTACTCTCACGTTGGAGCTTGATCTTGGGGTCACACACAGGGCGAGGCTAACATTTATACAGGAATCCAAAGGACCTTGACGCTGCAAGTCCGAAGGATCTCTCTCGCATAACCTAATTACAAAGAATTATTTTAACAAATTGGTGCCATCCGTGGGACCCAAATTCAATCTACCAGAGTATTAGGATGACGGGTCCCCTTATTGGGCAGGGTTCCAGGAACAATGACGGAACTCCTCCTACTTCAAAGGAGCAGATAGAGGGGTATCTATCTGCCCTTAAGTCGTTGGTCAAGAAACATAACAATGTTCATTTTATTTTTATTGTAAAAACATACAAAAGCCAGGATTGCTGGCATTAAATAGTCGGGTCGACCCGACCCGGTGCAATTTTTTTGGTATTTACGAAATAGCCCCTCGAGTATTTACGAAATACCCCATCGCACTATGTGTCAAATTACAAAAATTACCCTCATTTTATTTTTTTTATAAAATACCTCTTTCCCCACTAAGGGCCGTTAAGTAACGACCGTTAATTTTTTTTTAGAATGTACTAAAATAGTGCTTGAAATCGGTCGTTACTTAATGATTGTTAGTAATGACTGTTAATTTTTTTTTTTACAAAAATATACCTCCTCTTACGTCCAGCCATAAACAACGGCCGCTAAACATACCGCAGCGAGCACGGG
The DNA here is from genome assembly GCA_026074375.1 of Tanacetum coccineum. Taxonomy (NCBI): domain Eukaryota; kingdom Viridiplantae; phylum Streptophyta; class Magnoliopsida; order Asterales; family Asteraceae; genus Tanacetum; species Tanacetum coccineum. Next base: position 5,243 of record BQNB010119627.1, read on the forward strand.
TAGATTGGCTCGTTTTTAACAAATATAAATGACAAGTGTTCATTTTATTTTGGTTTGTGCTTAAATGACCGGTGTTCATTTTTTTTATAATATATAGATACGATCGTCCTCGCTGTGTCCTATGAAGCCATAAAGATTTACCAAAATGGTAACCGTGAACAAGAACAAGAAGGAAGTTTTGCCCCTAGCTAATCCACAGTAAGCTCGATTGATCTTTTCTTTTGTTTCTTAAGGTTAGTTTAATACTAATTTGTTCATGCATATGATAATGTTTTGTGTATGTTGTCATCTTTCCAGGTCCTTTTATACTTTTGGGTCTTGTTGCTCTTGTGTATTTCGTCTTGTGTTACCGTTGCTAGGTTGTTCTGTCACTCCTCAAAGATCGGCCATCCCGTTTTAAAACTCATGGCTGGTTTTTTGTAAGATGACCATGCCTCGGTATCTTTGGCAACTAACACAAATAAAAGACTTCGGTCGACATACTCTCCCAAAAAAACAAAACAATCGACCAAGTCAATTCTCCACGATCTCACAGAATCTCGAAAGTAGGCAGAGTGAACAAATTGTAAGTATTCTTGGCTGAAAGAAAAGAACTAGAGGCAAGGATAATGTACTAGAGGGACAACTGAGAAGGCAAGGCATCCGTAGAACCACACACACTAGAAGTCAGCAGAATACTTCACCGATCATCTACCAAAGGGATGAGAAACCTAATAAATGAGTAGTTTTTCATTAAATAAATCCAATTTTAGCATTTGGCGAATGTAAGAAAACTTGAAGTATGCTATAATGATTTGAGATGGGAAAACATAGTATGCTTAAAATGTTTGAGTGTTTTTCGTTTTCTAATGTAATTTGATATTATAATAATAAACGTTAATCGATAGGAATCATTCCGTGTATTTTGATTATTTATTGTGTTAAACTACATTTAATAAAGTGAGACCTCGATCATTAAAAATTATTAATTTTAATTGTTTAAATATTTATATATATATTTCACTCCCTCTTAATAATAGTGAATTTTTTATAAATATATAAATACGTTGTTTTTATAAAATATATAACTTTGAAAAAAAAAATATAAAATGGTTCTCTCGGCCGGGTCCGGTTCCGTTCCCCTGTTCGTATATTAGAGGTTTCAAACGTATGATAGAGGGTTCTAAATTAGAGGGTTCAACGTATGATGGGTTACTATATTAGAGATTCAACGAATGAGTGAAGGGTTCATATTAGAGGTCAAACGTATGAGTGGGGGATCTATATTAGGAGGTTCAACTTATGAGTGATGGTTCTAAATTAAGGAGTTTGTCAACGTATGAGTTAGGGTTTCATATTATAGGTTCAATGTATGAGATTAGGTTTCCATATTAGAGTTCCAACGTATGAGTGAGGATCTAAAATAGGGAGGGATCAACGTAAGAGTGGGTTTGGTCGTCTATATTAGAGTTCAAAAGCGTATGATTTATGGGTTCTATATAGAGGTTCAACGAATAATGTGTTCTATATTAGAGGTATCAACGTATGAGTGAGAGTTCTATATTAGAGGTTCAAACCGTATAGTTTAGGGTTTTCATATAAGGTTCAACGTATGAGTGGGGTTCTAATTACGAGGTTCAACATATGCGTGAGGGTTCTATATGTAAGAGGTTCAACGTAATAGTGGGGGTCTATATTAGAGGTTTCAACGTAAGATGAGGTTCTAATTATAGGTTCAAGCTTATTATTAGGGTTTCATATTAGAGGTTTCAACGTATGAGTGGGGGTTGTATATTTAGAGTTCAACGTATGAGTGGGGTTCTATAATTATAGGTTCTAACACTACTTTACAACATTAGCGTTTCAACGTATCACCCGCCAAAAAAAAAAAACTCCCTCCAGCAGCCAAAATATACTAGGCGCGCATTTTGCACATCCAATCACTCCCGCCCAAGAACACCCGCCAAATACACCCTCCAAAAAATAACCCAGCCAAAACAACCCTCCAAATACACCGCCAGGCATTCTCTTTACCAATAAAATAGGATATCTCATTAACCTCTCCAAGCACACACACACCATAACCTCATAACCAACCACCACATTCACCACCACCACTCTCGTACACTGTCACCAATTGAGCGATCCTAATCAACTTGTTTGGCAATTGTAAAAACGTAAATGTGGTGTCGCGAACTCATGCAGAGATCACAGTATGGTCCAAATCGGATACTACGCATGTCCTAATTCAAAGGTGAACATCAAAGCATAACTATTTATGTAATATAAAATAAGGTTCGCTTGTCAAAATGACTTTTCTATGATTTCCTTACTAAACGTAACAGCCAGAGAACACAGAGAGAGGATGTGGCTACTTTATGTGGATGGATGCTTCCCTGGACCGACACCACCTCAAGTCATTCTTTCGGGAACTTCTTCACGTCAAGTCATATCTTTCGGGAACTTCTTACACAGACCAAGTATTCTCCGCAAGATCTCACAGAATCTCGGAATTGACAGAGATGCGCTCAAATGTAATTTCTTGGACTGAAATGAATAAAGACACATAGGTAAGGATAAGTGTACTAATGGACAACTAAGATGCAAGGCATCCCGAGAACCACACCTAGAGTCAGCAGATATACTTCACGAGATCTACCAAGGGATGAGAAACCTTAATATGGAGTATTTTTTATTAGATAAGATCATTTTAGCATTTGGAATGTAAGAAAAACTTAATATGCTTTATTGGTGAAAGGGAAAACTTAGTAAGCTTTAAGTTGAGTGTTATATCGATTTCTAATGTTAAAAAATTTGATATTATAATAAAAAACGTTCACGATTTAGGGAGAATCATTCCGGAGTATGTTTGAATTATTTATTGTGTTAAACTACATTTTTAATAAAGTTATACCTCATCTATAAATAAATTCTTAATTTTTAATTGTTTTAAATATTTATATATAATTTCACTCCTCTTAATAAAGTGATTTTTTATAAAATATATAAAACTTTTTTATAAAATATATAACTTTTTAAAAAAAATATAAATTGGTTCGTTTCGGCCGGGTCGGTCCGGTTCCTCGTTTCGTATACAATTATGTAATAAAATAATGTTTTATAACATATATAAACACTTTTTTTAATAAAATATATAACTTTTAAAAAAATATATAAATTGGTTCGTTCGGCCAGTGGAGGTCGATCCGGTTCCTCCTATCGATACCAATTATTGTATAAGAATGATTTTTTATAAATATAAAAAAACTTTTTTTATAAAATATAATAACTTTTTTAAAAAAAATAAATGGAATCGTTCGGCCGGGTCGTCCGGTTCCACCGTTTCGTCATATAATTATTATATAAAATATTTTTTATAAAAATATAATAAAACTTTTTTATAAAATAATATAAATTTATATAAAAAAATATAAATTGGTTCGTTTCGCCAACGGTCGGTCGGATCCACGATTCGTGATACCAATTATTGTATAGAAAATGATTTTTATAAAATAATAATAACTTTTTAATAAAATATATAACTTTTTATGAAAAATATAAACTGGTTCGTTTCGGCCGGGTCGTTCCGGTTCCCCGTTTCGGAAATAATTATTAATAAAATGCTTTTATTTTATAAAATATATAAACTTTTTTATAAAATAATAACTTTATATAATAATTTGTTTAATGTTAGAATTATTTATATAGTAATATAATAAATGCAATTTATATATGTTTAAGACATTTTTATATTTTGGGTCTGAATCTTTTCATGGGTGTTAACATTGTCGACCCAATGACATGTTTTTAGTTATAATAATTTTTTTTTCGATATAGCGGGATCAAGAAAAATTTTTGCATTATGCCACATAAAGGGACAACATTATTTCTTAAGTTTGTGGTCGAAGCATTGTCGACCCCTAAACTTTAATAAAGTTAAAAACTTTAAGAAAATTTATGTTCATATATACTTATTTCAATAAATAATTAATTTATAGTAACGTTTAGGGTCCGACACCAATGAGTCGACCTAAAATGTCGACCCAAAACTAGATATTGTTGACTATGCCCATTTGGTATAAAAAGTGTGTCCCATGCGAATATAGGGTCCGAGCTTTGTTGACCCTAGATTTTTGGACCGACCCCAACACCCCCTCATTTGTTGTAGTGTTGGTGCTTTGTAGCATCGATCAGGGATATTAAATTCTTGCAAGCTCTTTTGGAAAGATGGATTAAGGATAAACCATTACACCATCTTGAAAGCATTTTGTATTCTTTGCACTGGGGCTTTTTTTTTTTTTTTTTTTTTTGCACCTTTTTCGATGATGCGCGTGGTATTCCTTCCCATGGGGAAACTCACCTAGATCGCCTATTCGATCTTATGCTTAATCTTTGTTGGGATCTGATTTATGTATAACTTTCTCTGGAAGCATGTAGGCATATATCAAAATTATTGATTTGGTAGAAAAAGTATAATTATATTGTGTGTAGATGAATCAAACAAAAAAATGTTTGGTTCGCAAACCAAACAAACTTCAAAAAACCATTATTCATGGTACTACTTTCTTACTTTTCTTGGACCTCTCTCGATTACGTGTGTGGGATTCCTCCCCGCTACCCTTGAATGGGCCGCAATGCCACTTATGATTGTAAGCTTTTAAGGACATTGGAAATTGTATGGGTTATTGCAACAAAAAAATCTTAGATACTGGGCTAACAATAAGCCTAGTTTTATGGGTCATTTGGTAGTTTTTTTTGTTCCTATACAGTTAGTAGGATACTTTGGTTGGATGGCCTTTCAGGGGGCATTTTTTTAACGCAAACAAAGAAGCACTGACCAAACAAAGGTTCATACGTTATTGATGATTATTAAAACCAATACTTCCATTCCTAACTAAAGAAGGGTTCAGTAACTAATCAGAGGTATCAACCCATAGTGGGTTATTACAATCTTGTAAAAAAACAAATGGTTGCACGGTCCATTGATTTAACTTACAATTGTTTAAGTTGAGGTAGAGGCATCAACATACCATCAGCAATTGAAATCCACTCATTGCTTCGAGCTTCAGATAACATCGGTTTCGTGGTGAGGATTTTTCCGCAAGCCTGAGCCTGAGTTTTTGTAATCTTCAGCACCTCGGGCAAGGCATTAATGGACCTGTGACATGGCGACATCAATCCTTATGGCTTTGTGTTTAAACATGCACTTAACCTTTACGTTGCATCACTGAAAAAAGAGAGAATCTGTGGTTGGCGGCTTCGATGACATGTAGGTTGCGGTTTGGTATAACCTTTGCAAATCCCCATGCATCTTCTACCCTGCGAAAAAATATAATATCATTTTATTAACATTAGAAAAAGATTAACAAAAAATTAGATCATAAAAAGAAATCATATGCGTAGGACCGGTTGTTTATGAGTGACTGCAAAGCATCAAGTTTGAAACTTGTTCACCAACATTTATAAAGCCCCTAAACAAATTTACATGTGGTATAGCAAGTAACTTTCATAGCACAAATTAGTAGATATATAAGTATAATTTGCTACCACCATGCAATAATAAATTTATAATTTTCCCTTTAACATATCGACCACTTAATACTTATGCCATTTTTAAATCTTTTACGGTGAATGAGCCAAGTCAAGTCCTGTTTAATCTTACTCGTCAAAGATATAAAATTACTAAAGCCTGAGCAGCCTTCCTGGCCAAAACCAAAGGCCCATCAAACGTCGCACTTGTCTTATAATCCCTACGCATGCATAATAAATCTAAGAGTTAAGTACATTTTTGGTCCTTGTGGTTTGGTGCGATTTCACTTTTGGTCCAAAATTCAAAAAAGGATTACAAACATCCCTAACTTATGAGCAGTCTTGCAACGCTGCCTGGCATTATCACAGGCCTATAAATTATGGATAGTACAAATAATATTAGCGTCGCTTGAAATATATTTATTTTTTTTTCGTGCAGAAATCACTAAACTTTATATATTAGCAACCAAAAAATGTTATAAAGCTGCATAATGTTGCTCGGTCGTGCATATCTAGCTTTACATTTGTGTAATAAACTAAATCGTGAATAGAGTTGATTACTTGTATGCGAAGCAGATAGATTACCATTTCTTAACATCAGAGAAAAGATGAGATGAAAGCGTTAGTTCAAGATAAGATCCCTTATGAACCAAGGCTTCTAAAGTTGCTCGAGGGTCTAATTTCTGTTTCGTTTTAGCATTGATGGTAAGTAGGTTGGCCATATGTGTAGTTATAGTATTCAAGTGAACGGCTGCAATGCAGGCAAAGTGAGTAAAACCCTAATCTGTATACACATTTATAAATTCTAGTATTCAACCAAAAGGATACTTACATGTATGTGCTTCAGTTGCACAATCAGCATTATTAGTTGCTTACCGCCACGAATCACAAAAATCCACAGCCACTATATTCCAAGAGAACACTGTACAGATAAGATTCAGTGAATAAAAAACGATATAAAACCTGGCAACACCTCGATTCGTACCGCTGAAGAGCATTACCGTTGGGAGTCTTGCAATTCTCTGTTCTCTCTGCAAAGTACAGAGGACTTATGGTGTTATAACTTATAATTCATCATTTTTCCACATTCTTATTCAGGAACTCTAAACTAAAATCCCCTGTTTAAAAATATGATTATCTTAACGATTTGTTTGAGGTATAATTGTTGCGAAAGTATAGGAAGTGATTATGTATAGGTAAACTTCCTACTTGCGTTTGCGTAATTCCACCTTGTCCTTTGTCAGGAACAGTTGCCGCTATGTTTGTTTCGTTACTTGTAGACGTACGTTTATTACCCTTATTCACATACTGATAACTGATGGACCCAATCGAAACCAAACATTCTGTTTTGGCGAGGTAAAATATTACAATATGTTTTTCCTCAGCGCAGTTAATCAGATAAGATGATGGTCACCTCCTTTCGTAATGTAAATACTTATAAGTTAATAACTTGTTTTGATTGACTCAAACTATGGAGAAGGAAATGATTTCAAACGTGCCATCCTCTATAGCCACTGAAGTTGTACTCCATGACTGCAATATGGGTATGCGCACAGAACGTGTTATCAGCCTTTAAGAACTCCTTGTTCAAGCCACATTTGCATCTCAAGCTTCGTAGATTAGGCGGCGAAATAACAGGAACCATATTTGGTACCCACAAAAAAACAAATGCAAATGTTACCCAAAAATGCAAATTACGCACCTTCAAAGATAGTGTATCAATAATCGATCGTGATCGACGTAAGAATAAACTATAAAAATGCTTTCTCTTGCATGATGCAGCCATTCCTGTATGCTAATTAAAAAGGCATCAAGACCACCCTCTTTTATCTTTGCTCAATATCAACCACCCTATTTAAATAAGTTCTCATTCCCGAGTGTTCTTCCTAACGAATAAAAGAGTTCTCACTTAAGGGACTCGTTCGAGAACATGGACCATAGATTATCAGACACCATACACATTAAAACAACTACCTAAAATCACTGAAACAACATATAAACCTCAAAGAAACAAAAAAGAGTATACCCAGTACCAGGAAGACGACCTCTATACACAGAGCCAAACCATCCCGACCTAATTAATCCACGAACAATATCATCAATACATGCGTCTTTATCTGAAATCAACAAATCAAATCATAAACAAAGTTAATTCCATTCCAATTTTAAAAACAAAAATCAAAAGCCCTAATTTTGCTTATGTCTAAAAGATTTGAAGCTTCAAAGGTTATTAATTATGCTATACAGACCATCAGATTGGGTTATCCCCCAATCACGTAACAAATAATTAGGAACCGGAATAAAAAAATTACAGGTGTTTGTAATTGTAGGATGATTCATATACTCGAAAGAATTTTTAGAGAAATTATACCTGTTGATATGACATTTAAGAGCTTAAAGACTTCACAATAAATGAAGATGATCCTCTTAGTGTTGTAACTGATAAACCTTCTCGGTGTGTTTACTATGAACAAAAACCGCCCATTAATACAATGTAATAGCCAACGAATTGCTTAATTTTGGTAACTTAAAAGCCTTCCTTAATCAATTCAAGAAGTCATTACTACTGCACATTTAATCCAAAAACTGGATCTTATAGTATAATAGATAGATTATGGTTATTACAATGAGTAATGCCAGTTAATTAAAAAAAGAGACATGGAAAGAGGTTTAAAGAGTTGAGCATCAAAGTGATCGTTCCAACCACAATCGATAAGAAGATTAAATACATCGATTGAAACTAGATGTGGTAATGGATTCTCGATTGCTGTATACTCTCACACACACTAACGTCCCCATTAATTCAACCCTAGTTTCACTGGTTTGAATAGTGAATAGATCCGTATGGTGAAAAATTTAGAGGGTTTTAAAAGGCGGTTCAGTTGAACGACAATGCGTGTTTAGGACTTTAGTTTGAAGTCAAAGTTATATAATTTTAGAATGGATTTTATAATCTAATTTTTAGATTTTGAGTTAAAGTCACATTTTTTGCCGTTGTGGTTTGGGATCTGCAGGTGTCTCACCTTTTTCCAAAATATTTAAATTTAATTGTTTGTGGTCAAAACACATAGTTTCGTTCCTCGTTTGGTTTCCAAAAGAAATTTGTTGAGTTACACTTGGGTCTTTTGTATGTTGTTGTTGGAGGGTTGGTGTTGGGGGTTGAGATTGGGGGTGTGTTGCTGAAGGGTGTGGGTTGGGGTGTTGGTGGTTGGTATGTGGGGGGAGGTTGTTTGGGTGGGGTAGTAGTACAATTCATCATTTTCCACTATTCTTCAGGAACTTCTTAACTAAATCCCCTGTTTAAAAAATGATTATCTTAACCGATTTGTTTGAGGTAAATGTTTCTGAATATAAGAATGCGATTAAGTATATGGTAAACATCCACTGTGCGTTTGCGTAAATCCACCCTTGACCTATTGTCAAAAAGTTTTGCCAGCTATGAGTAGTTTCTTTTACCTGTAGACGTACAATTATTACCCTTATTCACATACTGATAACTGATAACTGATGGACCCAATCAAAACCAAACATTCTGCTTTGGCGAGGCAAAATACTACAATATGTTTTTCCTCAGGACAGTTAAACAGATAAAATGATGGTCACCTCCTTTCGTAATGTAAATACTTGTAAGTTAATTACATGTTTTGATTGACTCAAACTATGGAGAAGAAAATGATTCAACTTGCCAACCTCTATTATGGTATGCACATAAATTTGTTATCAGCCTTAAGAACTCCTTTCAATCCAATTTGCAATCTCAAGCTTCGTGGATTAGTCGGCCGAAAATAACAGGAACCATGGTTACCCAAAAAAAAATGCAAGGTTACCCAAAAAAAAATGCAAATATAAGCACCTTCAAAGACAGTAGTATCAATAATCGATCGGGATCGACGTAAGAATAAACTATAAAAATGCTTTCTCTTGCATTCCTGTATGCTAATTAAAAAGGAATCAAGACCACCCTCTTTTATCTTTGCTCAATATCTACCATCCTATTTACATAAGTTCTCATTCCCGAGTGTTCTTCCTAACGAATAAAAGAATTCTCACTCAATGGACTCGTTCGAGAACATGGACCATAGATTATCAGACACCATACACATTAAAACAACTACCTGAAATCACTGAAACAACATATAAACCTCAAAGAAAAAAAAAGAGTATACCTGACAAGACCAGGAAGACGACCTCTATACACAGAGCCCAACCATCCCGACCTAGTTAATCCACGAACAATATCATCAATACCTGCGTCTTTATCTGAAATCAACAAATCAAATCATAAACAAAGCTAAATTCCATTTCAATTTTAAAAACAAAAATCAAAACCCCTAATTTTGCTTATGTCTAAAAGATTTGAAGCTTCAAGGGTTATTAATTATGCTATACAGACCATCGGATTGGGTTATCCCCCTATCACGTAACAAATAATTGGGAACCCGAATAAAAAAATTGCAGTGGTTGTAATTGTAGGATGATTCATATACTCGAAAGAATTTTTAGGGAAATTATAGGGTCGCGTTTGTAAGATATGGCAACTTTTACTCAGAGCTTAAGACATCACAATGAAATGAAGATGATACTCTTGGTGATGTAACTGATAAACCTACACGTGTGTGTATTACTGTCAACAAAACCACACCAGTAAATAACATTTGTAGACACCCGCAACAATTACTTAATTTGGTAACAAAAAAGCTTCCTTAATAATTCCAATAAGTCATTACTCAAGTGCACATATCATCAAAAACAGAGACTTATAGTATAATAGATAGAAAATTGTTTATTACAATGATAATGCAGTTAATAAAAAAAGAGACATGGAAGAGAGGTTAAACGAGTGAAGGCATCAAAGTGATCGTTCCAACCACAATCGATAAGAAGATTAAATACATCGATTGAAACTAGATGTGGTAATGGATTCTCGATTGCTGTATACTCTCACACACACTAACGTCCCCATTAATTCAACCCTAGTTTCACTGGTTTGAATAGTGAATAGATCCGTATGGTGAATAAATTTAAGCGTTTTAAAGCGGTAATCAAGTGAACGGACAAAATCGTGTTTTAGACTTTAGATTTGAAGTCCAAAGTTATATAAAATTAGCAATTATTATTTATCATCCCACATCGGAGTGTGAAGAAAAGTGGCTAAATGAAGTTGGATATAAATACGGAGGTGAGGGTCTCTTACAAAGTAGGCTTAGTTGACATTTTTCAAAACAGTCTTTATAGTAAGCCGTTGTCTTAAAATTTTTATAATTATAAGACAACATGTTGCTATAAAAGCTGTTTTTTCAAATCTCAAACAAGTTTTCTAGTTATTAAAAATCTTATTTCATTCTCATTAGCTTAGACTAGTAGTAATGCAACTCAAGCATTCGGTCGTTAATGCTTGGTTGCCTTAAGACCGACTTGTTTCTTGATGGGTAATGCCCGGTTGCCTTAAGACCGACTGACACGTTTCTTGGTCGGTAATGCCCGATTGCCTCAAGACCGATGCATTCCCCTCGTTACGAATGTTTTAATTTTGGGGTGTTTGTATTTTCATTTTCTTTTTTTAATATCATTTCTCTTCCTAATGTTTTAATTTTATTAATAAAATTTATGAAAAAATGTTTGGTACCTGTGTGGTCACTACTACATGTGATTGATAAACTGAGTTGTCCCTAATGTGACATTCTGGTTGGTCACTTTATGTTGTTGCGCTACCACTAGTCTTGAAATGAATTAACTCAAAGTCCTTATTCATGTGTTTACGTTATATTAGTAATAATGTTTTGATTGGCTTATGTTACAATCATGACCAACAAGATCATCATTCAAGCACAACTAAATAAGATAACGGATTCTCGTTATGTACTCCACATTGTGGCATCACCTGCACTCATGTCCTCATCTGTGACTAGAAATATGATAGTGTGTGTTTAGGTTTTAAGTTCAAAGTTATATACTGTTGAAAGAAGTAGTTTTAAAATGGATTTTGGTCGTCCACATCGAGTGTCAAAGTGAAGAAAAGTGACTAAACGAAGTTGGTTATAAATAGGAAGAGGAGGGTGTCATACTAGATAATATGCTTAGTTTAAATTTTTTATACAAGATCATATTTTTTGGTTAAATTTTTTTTAAAAACTAAAAAGTTTGTTAAGCTTGTTTAGTTTTTTTTACCTAGTTTGTGAATTACACGGAGAATAATGCAAAGTTGTTGCATTTAGACGGAGTTATTGTGGCCAAGATTAGTATGAGTATGCTATGACTAATTAAAAGTTTAAACTTTTTTTTACCTATAACATTTATACGGAGTATAATGCAACGACTAGTAACAAGTATTTGTTGTCTCTCTTTAAAGTTTAAGTAAAGATACTTGAAGAAAACGAAAAGGATGATAGTTTTATTGTCTCGTTGGACCTTTTGCATTTATCTTTGTAACATGAGCCACAAGAAGGTCGAATATGTCGAGGTGTGTTTTATTAAGTCTAACACACGCCTTTTAAAATAAAAAAGTAAGTCTACCCCCAAAGAAATAAGCAAGTAGTTAAGATGATTTAGTGCCAAAAGAAATTTCCTAATCATTTGCCAACTGATTAATGTTCACAAAAGGCTTGCAGAATATGACATCTTTACTATTTATATCTGGAGATGACGGGCAAATTCGTATGCGCACTATGTACACATTAATCTGGGAATACCTTACAGTTAAACAAATAACGCCTGAATACTAGAAATATAATTATGGATTTAAAACTAACTTCCATATATTACCTTGTTGTCTTATGGTATTAATAAAACATGAAAATCTAACAATTGTCAAACTCAAAAGAAAAAGTGAGTCAAGCAACAAGTGTTTTTACTTTTTACCCATCCCCCATTTGAGTTGCTCAATTATATATAAAAGTTGTTGCACCACCTCTTTAGCTTACAATGAGTTAACTCACAAGTCACCAGGCTTTGTTGATGTGTTTGTATTAGCTTTTGATAACAAGGTAAAATGTTTTAGCTAAGCTTATGTTTCGATAAGGACTATCATGATCATTCTTCAAGCTTACAAGTTGTCACATACTTTATAGCTTAGGTTTTGATCAGCAAGTCGTGATATTTATATGGCCACTACGTTCCGAGTTTACACATGCTTGTTTGAATTACAATTCAAACTCACGAACACTTGATAATTAGATAATCAGTTACACTCAACATAATAGCACGACATGCACTAATGTCCCCATTTGGTATGCTTTTTCTCGCTAGAAGGAAATATGAATGATAGTGTGTGTTTAAGTCAAAGTTATCTAGTGTAAGAAATGGGTTTGGTATCCCACATCGTAGTGCGAAGAAAACTAAAATAAATAGAGTAAGTTGGTTTTAAACCAATATTTTTGCATATGTTTGTTTTTCGAATTTGGAAAAGTTTCTAAGCATATAACGCAATGTTTTACATCTTTGGCTTAGAGGATATAAACTCTCGCACACTTACACGTCTCTAAAATTATTGATGTATTTATATTAGCTTTTCATATAAAGAGTAGTTTTAATGTTTAAGCCATAACATGATCCTAGTTCAAGCTCGAGATCCAGCTAACTATTAATCATTTCTTTTAATTAGAGTTAATATAATATGGCCACAAATAAACAAATACAACAGATTCATATATGAGTTTTATTGTTTTGTTTTAATTTGGACTAAACACTTATTCAGGTAATGTTGGCACAACGATGATTCATGAGTGTGTTAATCGACACACTCTCTACAACTTTGGTGTTGATCAGCTGACATTTATATTTACAACTAAAACACTAGTAGAATGGAAATAAAGTGCACACAGATATACTCTAGTCATTATCGGGCTATGAAGAATATATGGTCTGAAAAAAAGAAAGGAAGAAAAACATAGCAGTTTCTCATGCCTATACAAATTTTCAAACTTCTTGTATTGTACGTTACTTGGTGTGTAGTTTTGTACCTCACAATAAGAACTACCAACTTAATTTTGTAACTTTAGATATACGAGGGAAGGACTATAGAAAGTGATAGCTTATATATAGTGTTCATGAGCCAAGTAACACAATATTGTTGCCTTTTCTAGACTTAAACATGCCTTTAATTCTAGAAACAAGTGATCGAAATAACTTGGTTTTAGCCGCTTTAGTTCGTTTGTCGAAAGCATAGTTGCTTATGTGTGAGATAAAAAGAGATGAATACACGAGAATCATGTAAAACATTATTTAGTAATTTACCAAGTGCTATTTAAAATTTCCATGTATGTTTATATAAGATCTCTAAAAATAACATTTACACGGAAGTATGTGGGTTAATTTCTCGCAAATGTATCATACTTGTCATTTTTTGTTAATGTGTGTAATATATTATGTCATGTAAAATGACCACTTTATCCTTCGAAATTTGAAAAAAGTGAGGGTAAAATGGTCACAAAATACACACAATAAAAAAAATAGTTTAGTACACACAATAACAAAAAATGACAAGTATAATACATTTTCAAGCAATTAACCCGAAGTATAATGCAACGACTAGTATCAAGTATAAATTGTCTTGCTCTTTGAAGTGTTTATTGTCTTTCACTACGAACACAAAATTACTATTTTTTACTTTACTAAAAAAGAAATAATAAAAATAAATTGTTTTTGTATTTTTTTTTAGGTTTGTCTAATAGGTGCTCATATAGGCATTGATTTATCAATTGGGCCTTGGCTTAGTTGGTACCATTCCTTCATCGCAAATGCTTAATTGACCGGTCAAAGGAGGGCTATTTGGATATTGGTTTTGGTTCAATCCCAACTGACTAATTAAGCCTACTGAGATAGGTGCCGATTGTCTGGGCCGAATCCTTAGGGAAGGGTCTGGTTAGCATCGAAATATGCATAAGATCAAGTGTTCCCACTATTGTACACCTTTTGGATATTAGCATTGATTTAGTTGTATAAAAAAAGAAACTATGATCATTAGAGTGCACGGTACGTTGTGGTATTTGTCCGTCATTGTCCCAAAATAGTACCAATGGCTAGTTATAATGCACCACCACTTTTAGCCATTCACTCTTTAACCATTCGACCAACAAAATTTTATTGCTAACTTTATTTTTATTTTTAATGAGTGAGTACAATACTTTTTGTGAGACCCGTATATACGAATAACATGTTATTGATAATTTTGTTAGGGAAGATGTTTAGTTATTAATGTGTTATTATATAAATGTTGAGTTGACGCTGACATGAAGTATTTACAACACGTTATTCGTACTAAGTGCATCTAACACTCTTTTATATTATAAATCACATATGAAATTATGTTAATTTGTATGTTTAATTAATACGTATTAAATGCGTTTTAGATTTAAACGAATAACTCAAGTTTAATTATTAAGATTTAATCAGAGCCTCTATGCTGGGGTGTCAAAAATCTCAACCTGATCCGAACCCGATTAAGCATTTTCGGGTCGGGTTATTTATGTCAACCCGAGTAACCCGAGTGCTAAATAGGATCAAGTATCGGGTTGAAATTTTTTGGCTAAATCGGATTCGGGTCGATCTAATTAACCAGAACAAGGATTTTGTTAATACCAATTTTATAAGTTTTCAATTTTAAAAGTACAAAAAGGGAAATTTTGTTACCTTTTACTCATATATGGGTTGACCTGAACCCTACTGACCAAACCCGACTAAGAGCCCGAGGTATCATAACGCAAGGCTCACCGTTATGCTGACTTGGCAGCCGTGTTGTCGGCATTATGATACTGCCCCGAAAAGTTTCCAACGGCGTTTAAGCCTGAGTTCATGCACCAACGTGGTGCGTAACACGAATAAAAAAAACTTCAAATTAGTCTAAAAATAACAGCTAGTTACCGGCTAGTTTTCAGAAAAAAAATTAATTTTTTTTATGAACCCTATACCCACAATATAAATAGCCCTTTACCTATACACACATTCAAATCTCAAACACACGTTTTATATACTTCCATCATCTAAAAAATAACATATCTTTAGTGTAGAGCAGATTGTTTAAAGGAAGACAATAA
>BQNB010119628.1:0-17385 GCA_026074375.1 Tanacetum coccineum
CATTATAAGGGTGTAGTAGCAGAAGTAGAACATTAAAAACTTCGGTTTGAGCTTCAAGGAGCAAAAATGGAGGAAACGGGTCAGAATCGGGACTTTTGGCTTCGTACGGCTAAAGTAACGACTCCCGGGCTTTGTTTTCTTCAAGGATTTGCTTCTTGAACGTATTTTATAATCCTAGGATCATATGGGAGCAAAGGATTGCTGCCTTAAGCGTTATAGTAAGAAGAGGGGTGGTGCGAATTGGAATGAACACACAAGGACCCTATTTAAACATATACTATTTTGAGATCAAAGAGCTTAAGAAACTTATAAGATCTGGTCTTGACACATGTAGGGGCTAGTATATGATGTGTAGAAGCCATTATATGTGGTTTATAAGCTAGAAAACTAGATTTGATGTGTTGTTTATCTCCTTGCATGCCACGGCTAGAAACTAGAAGAAACAAGAAGATACAAGTGACCATTTGCTCATTTTATACATAAAGAATGAAGGGAGGTGCTTGTAAGCTGCTTAGGAATGAAGTAGCTTAGTCATGTAGGTGCTTGATTGCAAAGAAAGGCTTTGTAATGGGTCATTTTGCCTTTATTTTCGACCAAGAGAAGGTATAAGGAGGTGGGTAAGCTGCTTAAGGGTTTCTAGAAGGAGTTCATGTAAGTATCTTGCACATGGATGGGTCTTAAATGGGTCAAAATGGGTCAAGTTTAGCCGCGGGTCTGTTTTGGGCTCGGCATGGTTTTCAAGAGTCTTTCCAAGGTACATTGTGTTTATAATGATTAAGGATAGATGAAATAGGTTGTTAAGGTCTGGTATTAAAGTAATTAGCAAATATTAGCAATTGGTTTGGGTTAAAACGGATTAGAATTGAAGAAACGAGGTCACGGGTTCAAATAGGGCTCGTTTAGGGTTTTCTTGACTTTCTTGGCTTATATTTTGCATACTCTTGATTAGGAATGATGGAATACAAATCCTAGGGCTTATATAAAGTATTATCAATGAAGTTTGGTCGTTGGTTTAAGTTAAAATGGGTTGAAATTGAGAAAACGGGTCAAAGTCACAATTAGGGCACAATTAGGGTTTTCTGGATTTGTTTCTTGTATAATTGAAGTAGAATGATGAAATGATAATGGATTATGATTGATAATGTTGTAATTTATGTTATTATAACTTATTTGAGTATTGGTTTAGGTTTACAATGGATAAAAACGAAGAAACGGGTCATAGTGTAGTATTTAGCTCGGGTTAGGGTTTCTGAGTTTTGTATTAGGGTTGTGAGTGTAAAAATGTGTATGAAAGTTTATGAATAGAATATTTAGGGTTTACACCTTGTAAAATGAGTGTAGTAACTTGCTTAAGTGGTGGTGAAGAAATTAGAATGAAAACGGAGGTAAAACGGCTATTTTAGAGATCATGCTTAATGACTTGTACATTGAGCTTTTAGAGATTTGTACTTTGACTTGAAGAGATTTTATATTTCAAATGAGATATCATATTACTTGTACATATGCTTTAGTAGCTTGTGCATTCACTTTAGGGGTTAACCCTTCCATGAGATTAGGGTTTGGAGGTATATGATAACGGTTTAGAGCCCGTTTTGATATAACGTTGCGAATGGTACATTATAGGAATAATGTACTTTGTAATAAGGATATGATGATATTGACTTGACATATTGTGATGTTTGCTTGACATATATGAAGACAGGATGGCCATAGATAGGTTGCGTAAGCTCGTTTACTTTAGTTATACAAGTTATCTTGCTTAATGAGATATTGACAATGCAAGTAATGTAATAAAGAGAAAAATTTCCCCGTACAATTGTGATAATAGTAAAATAGGTTTTGCATTTGATGAAAATTCTTAGGTTGTTATACAAATTCACTTACGTGTTTGATTTAAACTCGTTACGTGTTCATTTAAAACTCGTTTGCATACATGTTTACAAACGCATTTACTTTGATTTCCATACTCATTCACATATCTCGCGTTGAGATACAATACTTGTTTTCATTTATGGATGCAACAACTTTATTTTCTCTCATATGATTACGGATTAGCTTAGGTTGCATGAACTGTTAATTACTCGAAGGGTTCGCGCGAATCTTATAAAATAGATCTATTTGAGATTGACGACCCCCGTTTAGGTGACTAGCTATCACCGAGAATGAACGTTATAACATGTCGGACCATTACTGGCCCGAGGCCTCGGGGCCAGTACAAAATACTCAAGAACAATTACCGTGCCTTGAATAAGGTGGCATACATACAAGTCTACGTGCAGTTTCATGAACTTATTTGGACATTGTTATAGATTCTTGTGTGTTTCCTTGTTATTTAGGTTGCAGAATACAAAGTAAAATTTTAGAATACGGAGAGGATCATGAATGATTATGTCAAGGATGATTAGATTTTGTAAGAGAGTTTTAATCACGTAAGATACTATTTTGAAATTTATGAAAACGATGATGACGGTAATGAATGGTAGTAATGATAATGATTAAGGGATTGTTGTACAACGGATTGAAAGAAGAAGAAATTGTTTGTTTGTAATGTTATATACTTAAGCCTACTTATTTATAATTTAGTCACTTACAAAAAAGAAGCGTTCAACTCCTTGTAACTGAGAATTTATAAATTCATAGTTCAGAGATTTATAATTTTCTTATTCAAATGAAGAATGTGTCCTAATTCATTTCAACAAGGATGATCATAAATGTCCTACCTAGATAAATTACATGATTTGGAAACGGTAAGGTGTAGAAAATGTTATGATCATGAAATGATTTGATAATATTGAGATGTCTGATTGTACTTAAGCCCATATAATTGAGATGATAATTTATGTTGCAAAGGTATGAGAGTGTATTTAGAGTTTGAACATAATAGAATTTCGTAGAATTGACAAATGTTGTCGAGTTTTGATATAATATGCATAACAAGGATGTACGGAAAATTATCAATGGTAGACTATAACTAGTCTAAGAGTTTGTTGATTCTGAGCTGGTAGATGACATCTTAAAAATCCTC
Source organism: Tanacetum coccineum (assembly GCA_026074375.1). Taxonomy (NCBI): domain Eukaryota; kingdom Viridiplantae; phylum Streptophyta; class Magnoliopsida; order Asterales; family Asteraceae; genus Tanacetum; species Tanacetum coccineum. Next base: position 3,026 of record BQNB010119628.1, read on the forward strand.
CTGATCTGTTTGGTGACGAGCTTGGATTTTCTCAATGATTTGTTCAAGATCATAAATTCTGTAATGAGCAAAGGCAATCTTATCCTTTTGTCCTAACCGCTTCTTTTGAAGTTTGATAATCTGAGTGCGGATTCTCTTAGGTTCGGTCTTTAGTTTGTTACTATTAATACGTCCTTCTTCCATTCTCTCAATGCGGTGAATAGAGAGTTCATCTAAGTAATTCAAGATATGATGTTTCAGATACATCTTATCTGAACATTTTCCTATTTCAAATATCTGAGGTGGGGTAGGAGTATAAACTGAGGAAGATGGTGATACCAAATCACAGGTTTGATTCCGGGATGAATTAGATAACGTAGTTGAGGAAGAAGATGAGGAACAGATTCGCTTCTTAGGTGGTAATAGTTCTTCAGGAACAAAGAAATATCGAGGATCAAATAGTAGTGATGGTGGTAATATCAGAGATGGAGTCAAAATAGCTGGTGAAGTAATAGGATCTGGTGATGAAATAGGGGATTCCTTAGCATAAAATGCTTGTACGTCCTTCAAACAAGGATTATTGTAGAAAGATGAGAATACTGGTGGGATCATATTATCTGTAGAGTTTTCCGAAGAGTTAAAAGAACTGCTTCCTGATGAAGCTGGGAAATAATCCGATGAGACCGAAGTATAGTTGAGAATATTCATAGAGGAAAAAGCATCCTCAATATCGGAAGTAGAGCGGTTGGGAGAAGACATCGTTCTGTTAACAACCCCGTCGTAAATAACATAAGTTATTTATGTAATAGTATAATAGATATGTATATTTACATACTTGTTCCAGAATGTAGTGGCACGGAGGACTTTGATGGCTAGAAAAGAAATGTGGTTATAGTTAAGGTTTTGACCTTGTTTTCTCTTTAACAATGGCGCTGATACCATCTGTAACTCCCTCATTTTTACATATAGAAGCGGAAGCTAAACTGAAGGTATTACTTCATGATACAACAATCATAATCATAGAAAACGACCCAAAAGAGCGTTTGTTCAAATGATACGTTATCAGTTTTCATTTCAAATCTGAGTTTTACCTAATGACAGGGTCCAAAATCTAGTTACATACAAAGTAAATGATAACAGGTTTAGCTTCTTCGAAGTCCTTGCATCCAGTGCTGGTATATTGCTCAATAACCTGAGATATTTCATGCTAAAAAGTCAAAAAGGTTGTGTGAAATTCATAGGTTTGCGGAAATGTAATAGTTGAATACAAGTTTATGTGTAAATACTATGTATTGCATGGATAATTTCATGGAGAACAGTATTATCATGGAGAACAGTATTATCATGTGAGAACAGTATTATTACCCTAAACTCATGAATCACATAGAGATATTAAAGAGATATTAGGAGATATTACCCAAGTAGATATTGAAGAGATATTAGGAGATACTACACAGAGAGATATTAAAGAGATATATGGGAGATATTACCATAAAAAGACATTAAGATATTGGGAGTTATTAAGCAAAGGAGACATTAAAAGAAATATTGGGTGAATTACCAAAGAGAATTAGAGAAAATATTGGGAGATATTACCCAAAGAGACATTAAAGAAATATTGGGAGATACTACCCAAATAGATATTTTCATGTACTTAGGCAATAATATATCAGGATAGCATATAGTTTAGAAAACACTTGCATTCATGGTTTATAGTAGGTATCACAGGATTATAAAGTATGTGAGGTTATGAACTCATTAAGTCTTTGAAAAGTAATCACATTGTTATAAGATAAACGAGTATATAAAAGAGTTTGTAATAAGCATGTATCCCCCTCGCGGGTTTTTGAAAACATTAAAGAGATTGAAAAGCGAGGCTATGAACTCACCTGATAGGTAGTTGCAATAAATATATCCAAAATGAAAGCTGACGACCTTATCACAATCTTAACCGGGGAAGGTTGATATAGCAAAATGATAGTAAATAGCCACGTCACGCAACCTGAGTAAATATGTTGAGTCTTAGGAAGATTGTACTCTAGAACTTTAGTTTTAAGAGTTATGAGTTTGATTGAAGAGTTTGGAATTATTGTATCACCGTTCGGGCCATCATAATTCAAAAGTCATTCAGTAAATGTTTGAGGAGCTAGGGCACTTTAAATCGTAAACCCAACAACTCAGTCAGAACGTAATACCAAGATGAAACCTCTTAATATGAAGCTCCCTAGTATTGTGATACGATATAATCGGTTTTAAGCGTTTTAATCAATATCTGGAAATGTTAAGCACGAGAAGCATTAATTAAAGTTATGTCTTGTAAGGTTTTAAACATGATTTTATACTTTTTCAAAATGTTACATTTTAGACCCTGGGGTTTGAAAAATTACAAATAGGCCCTTGGAGTTTGCATTTTTACGACTTTGGTCCTTCAACTTTGAAAGATATACCAACATAAACTTGCACTTTGGAAAAGTGAACTTAATAGACCCCTATGGTTATAACTTTGATATAAAATGACATATTCAGCCCCTTCTAGTTATTAATTGTCATAATAATTTAAGATATTACCCCTTGAAATGGATAATATTTAAAAAACATGTCCAAATTGCCATGCAGCTTCTTTTAAATTTCAATAGACATTTTATAAAGTTATAATAACTAAAATATTAAGTTTTAACACACTCAAGTTTAAAATAACGATTCGTTAAGCTAGGAAGCAAAACGGGTCAAATTAGGGTTTCAAAACGTAAACGCGCGGGTTTTAAGTTCAAATTCCTTCATTAATCAATAAAGTGGTTATTTTAACATTAGTTAAGCATGATAGGATAGATTATAACAATATTTAACCATTATGACATTTAGTTTTAAGAAAAACATGAAATTAGGGTTTCGGGTGTACGGTTTTGGATCAAAACAGAAAATGAGCATGAATTGAGTTATGAAACTTTAACAAGAGTATATTTAGGATCATATGAACATTATAAGAGTGTAGGAGCAGAAGTAGAATATCTAGAACCTGGGTTTGAGCTTCAAGGAGCAAAAATGGTGGAAATGGGTCGTTTCGGGTAGTATTTCCACTTGTTCGCCTTGTATCTTCACTCCGGAGCTTCAATTCTTTAGGGATTCACTTCTTGAACTTCTTTAATGATCCTAGGATCATAAGGGAGCAAAGGATTGCTGCCTATAAGGGTTATAGAAAGAAGAGGGGTGGTGCGAATTGGAATGAACACACAAGGACCCTATTTATACTATTTTGAGATCAAAGAGCTTAAGAAACTTATAAGATCTGGTCTTGACACATGTAGGGGCTAGTATATGATGTGTAGAAGCTAGTAGATGTGGTGTATAAGCTAGAAAACTAGCTTTGATGTGTTGTTTATCTCCTTGCATGCCACGGCTAGAAACTAGAAGAAACAAGAAGATACAAGTGACCATGTGCTCATTTTATACATAAAGAATGAAGGGAGGTGCTTGTAAGCTGCTTAGGAATGAAGTAGCTTAGTCATGGAGGTGCTTGATTGCAAAGAAAGGCTTTGAAATGGGTCATTTTGCAAGAAAAGGGTTCACGGGTTCAAGTAGGGCTCATAAGGGCTCGGATTGAGTTTTCTAGCTTGTAATTCGTATTCATTTGATTAAGAATGATAGGTTACTGATCCTAAGACATATATTAAGGATTATATAATCAAATGTTGATACGAGTGGTTTGGGTTAAAATGGGTAGATAATGAGTAAAGGGTCCAAAATCTCATTAGGGCATAATTGGGTTTTCTGGATTTATTTCTTGTATAATTGAAGTTGAATGATGAATTGATAATTGTATATGATTGAGATGTGGTACAATTAAGTTATTACAACTGATTTGAGTATTTGGTTTAGGTTACAATGGATAAAAATGAAGACGAAAAAGGTCATGGTTTAGTATTTTGATCAGTTAGGGGTTCTGACTTTTGTTATTAGGGTTTTAAGAGTAAAAATGTGTATGAAAGTTTATGAATAGAATAATTAGGGTTTACACATTGTATATTGAGTATATTATCTTGTACACAAGTGATGGTGAAAGAATTTATAATGATTACGGAGGTAAAACGGCTATTTTAGAGATCATGCTTAATGAATTGTACATTATGCTTTTAAAGACTTGTACTTGACTTGGAGGGAGTTTATATTTCAATTGAAATGTTATATTACTTTCATATATGCTTTAGTAGCTTGTATATTCACTTTATATATTAACCCTTCATGAAATTAGGGTTTAGAGGTGATACATTAACGGTTTAAAAAGGCCAGTTTTGTTATAACGTCTGTGAATAGTACGATTATAGGAATAATGTACCTTGTATATTAATGAATATGATGATATTAACTTTGACATGTTATGATGTTTTCTGTACTTTTATAAGATAGTTAGTATTTTCATAGAATAGGTGGCGTGAGGGCTAGTTACTTTTGTTTATGCTAATTTACATTATATATTGAGATATTGGACAATGCAAGTAATGTAATAAAGCAAAAAAATTTCCACCGTACAATTGGTCGATCATAGTAAAATAGGTTGATAAAAATTCTTGGGTTGTTATATGTGTCTTACTTGCCTTGTTTATGGAGATTATGAGGCATTACATTACACATCATATGCATTAACTCGTGTATTGTTGAAGACCCCTTGACTCTTAACCCGAGGTTGTTTGAATTGGAATGTGATAAACATGCAAGTATAGCAGGTAAATTTAGAGATCCTTCCCTTATTGCTTCATTTAGGAGAGCTCCTTGTAGAGGTATAGAAGAACAACAACTTCATCTTCTCGCTGATAGAGATGCTACTGTCATTCTGCCAAGTATCAATTACAGATGGCTTTGGACGCTTGAGTCCTCGGGTGTATACTCGGTTAGGTCGGCTTGCTCTTATATTGACGATATCTTATTGCCAACGATGGGTGTCCCTACTAGATGCGTAAATGTTGCACAATAAAGTCGCCATCTTTTGCTTGGTAGAGCGGTATTGGTACATGTGACCACGAAGTAAATTTGTCTCTCCGTAGGATAGATATTTCGTTTATTCTTTGTCCCATTTGTAGTATTGCTGGGGAGTCAAGTTCTCACCTTCTCTTTACTTGTCAAGTGGTACGTCAGCTAATGCTTAAAGTCGCTCGTTGGTGGGAATTGGAGATCTAAGATTTTCATTCTTATGCGGATTGGCTCATCTGGTTAATCAATCTTCGTGTTTCTAAAGGGCTTAAGGATGTGTTGGAAGGTGTTTTCTACGTCATGTGGTGGGCTATTTGGAAATTTCAAAATCAACTTTTGTTTAGGAGTTCTCATCTGCGCTTAGAGCTTCTTTATGATGAGATTGTTTTATTGTCTTATACTTGGTGTTGTAGTAGATGTAAACATAATTTTATTTGGCTCACTTAGATAAAATGTCCTAGTTTTATAACTTTGTAATTTTTATAGCTCATTGCTAGCCTTTGATAAATTTTTTGTTTAAAAAAAAGTGATGGGGAGATTGTGGACTTATGAAATTATTTGTTTTGCGTCTTTATGTTACAACCATTAAATGTTATTCTCATGTCTTTATCCTACCCTATTCGTTCTTAATCCTAACCTTTAGCTTACTCGAGTAAGTATTTGAGCAATCACAAGTGTCTCGTTCATGGATTTGGACAAGCATTTATGGTTTTATCGCTTTTTTTGGAGTATTGGTATTGGTAAAGATTAAATGACTCCCCCTGTTAGCCTTCGTGTTGTGTCAACCCATTTGCCTTTTTGAACAGTTGCATATAGACTCTAGTGGTGGAGATTAGTATCATTGCAAGCTGTTGATTAGAATACTCGCCATGACTGACGCAGTGAGGTGTCCCAAAAAAATGAAACACGTAGATTAGAGTATGAGTGTAATTCGGTTTTCCTTTCATGAGGTGCTCGGTTTTAGAATTTTCTAGCTTAGGTAAGTTTTAAATTCATGTTTTCTAGTTTTTACTCGGGTAATATATTTTTGAGAATTTTTTAAAAGGTCTACTTGAGGGCAAGTAGAATTCAAGTGGGGAGATATTTGATGACATCATATAGTTATTACTTTTCTATATCAAATTCTCGTGTTTATTGCCTTATTTCATATGAATATGGTACTTAATTCATTCATGTTATAGGTTCAGGCGATTAAGGCATTAGAATGGAAAAGATGGGGAAAATGGCAAAAAGGACTAAATATATAGTATCAAGAACGATGAAGGACTAAAAATGTGCATTTATTATGAAGTTTGCAATTAAGGTCTAAAGATAAAAATAGGAACAACGAAGAGGGGGCCAAACACGTCCATGTCGATAATGTTTTAAAGAGCCAATCACATTGCTCTAAGATAAAGCAATGGTATAACACCCCGTGTTTTCAAGACATTTTACGACTTCCATTGTAGACTCGATATTTATTTTTACTATTTCGCGTCTCATTTCATGTAAACCGGTAGTTAGTTTCGTAGTTAAATCACGTAAGCTAAGAATCAATGATTATCATAAACGGGCATCATTTATGTAAATGTTGACGTTCAATAAATGTTATAACATTATTAGAAGAATAATTTATAATATTTCAAGTTTTATTTTTATATTTTACGTGAAACGTATTCGGTTCGCGTTTAATTCGTCCATGCATGCATGAAACCTTAGGAACCCATTCATATCTCAACAAATACCCACCAAAATGCCCGATACCCAAAGTTTGCAAACTACACTCACCCATGGTTCATTATATATATATACAGAATTCAACTAACAATATTACCACTTCTAAATTAAATCACAATATCCTAACAATATCCACTAACTAATAAACTACCTATATGGTGTAGAACCCATGGATAATACCTTTTACTTCCACCATTCAAAACCATTCTTGCCCCATGCCATGGTTGACTTCGAAGTGAACAAAGAAAAGCATCAAGAACAAAAGGGTAACCTAATTTGCATGCCTAATATCTATTCAATAACTCTTACAAGATTAAACCACAATAACCTTTAACCAAGAGATTATCTTCAAGTATTAACCATGGGGTTTCTATGCAAAATTTGTCTCCCATGTGTGATGAGGGTCACGACTCAAATCAAGGGACTAAGGAAACTTGCTTAAGCCTATTTTACATCAAGTCTTCCACTAACATCCATTTAACAAATGTATCCTTTACGTAATGGACTAGGACCCCTTAGAAGGATTACCTCACCTTTATCCCCAAGGCATACCATAATCGGCTAAAACATAGGACCAAAAGAAACCACCAATTGCATGCTTAGAAGTCATTTCAAATCAACCTTACATAAAGTACACTAGCCTTGCATTCACCATACTTACTCTATGACCTAAACCATTATTAAACTGATAAAACCGTCCCCTAAATCTTTCATATTCGGTTGAGCATGCAAAGAAACATCAAAACCATTTAGCAAATGGATAAGAGTGGCCTCCAAGTGTTGCAAGAGCTATATAATTATGCCATGAGTTTACTAGTTCACATATATCTCTCTTAAGTAAACACACTAAGCAAAAACAATCTCCTTTGTCTCTCTTTTGTTTCGGGTCAGCCAACACACACGCCACACTCATACATTAAGCATCTAAGTAACACACAAGTAATCCTAGTCCATTACTAAGCTACTCCAAGGTCCATTGAAAGATCGGTCAAGCATTTACAAGTTTTTCAAGGGTTCATGCAAGCTAGGGTTTTGATTTGGAATTAGAGTTTTTCAAGCAAAGTTTCCAACTAGGGTTGTGATCAAAAGGGTTGATCTTATTTTTCTTCCATCATTCAATCTTCAAAGGTTATGCTTTAAAACCCTAATCTAGTTATTTTCATCATTTCATGCATTATATAATTTGTGTAATGTTAATCATCACCTAGGAAACATTTATGAATTTATAAAATACCTAAACCCCTGTTCATGTTCGAAATATATTTTAATATAATCATCAAGATGCTAAAAATATATTAGTATGTTAAAAATAAGGATTTACAAGCAATGGATAAATATTATGATTATTTATCAAGTTATGGATATTTAGTTAAATCTAAGGTTTATGTGATTAATTTAATGTGTAAAACATTTTATTAGACTTTATGAACACGATATGCTAATCAATATGTAGAGGACTTAATTTATGTGTAAGATATGATATTATGTAAATTAGAAGTCTTGGGATAAATTAATTAAGTTAACATGATTAAAAACCAAGTATATATAATTACTTATATAAGAGTTTCGAACCCACTGTTTTATTACGTCGTACAAACTGTTGAATTCATGTTTTTATATTATAGTACATGTGATGATAAATCAAAGCATATAAAGAACTTGCGAAACCGATAAATAACGAAGGAGTTATGATTTTTGCAAGATATACATATTTAAAAGTATTTTTATAAAAGAAAGTTTATAAAAATATATAAATTCGAATCTGATATTTTTATTTTATAATTTTCTGTAAAAGTAGATTTTAAATTCTAAAAAGGTGAGAAACTTGAAAAACCAATGGATAATGAATTTGTTATGACTTTTTCATGTTTAATTAATATAATAACCAAAAGTCACTTTATAAAAGTGATTTTATAAAAACCATTATTTTTACAGTTTTTTCAGTAGAATGGATCTGATTAAGTTGATATAGAAATTTAATTATAAAAGCTTATGGACATTAAGAAACACTGAAAACGGAGCTAAACGAATAATGAGACGATAATTTCAAGGTATAACAATTAATTATATAAAGATATTTTTATATAATTCATAAAATATAATAAAGGTTACTGTTCATCAGAGGTATAATATTTATAAAAATGATATTTTTATAAACGAATCGAATACGAAACCACGGGTATAAATATCAAGCAAAACGGGAATATAACGAAGGATATACGAAGACATTTAATTTATATACTTTTAAATATTAAAGTACATTATTTTTACAAATATATAAAGCGTTATATTTTTAAGTATAAAAACACTTGAATATTCATATGAGGCAATTATTTCATTTATGAAATAAATATAACATTTTTACAAACATATTTAGGTGGTGATGTAACATTATAAGATTATATTAGGTGAAATTATTCAAGTGCATTATATTTATACGACCTACATTATTTAGGTTGCATTCGGACTACCAAGTGACGAGTCACTCATTTGCTATATCGTACTTTCATTCACTTAAGGTGAGTTCATAGCCCCCTTCTTATACTTTTCAATCATTTATCAAATCTCGGGGATGATATCATGTTTGTTTTACAAAATGGATGCAAGTACATTTTAATTCAAATATTACGAGTTTGCCTCAGTAGCTATAACCCACTATGCCCATCATCATGAACTGTTAATTACTAGATTGTAAGCACGAATGATATGAATAGATCTATTTGGGAATTAACATCCCCGTTCGGGCAAGTAGCACTTGCTAGTTTACCGGTTGGCCGGAAACGACAAATGTATACCATTTCAGACTCATAGATGTTACGGGTTGAACATCTACATTGGGCACCACCATTTATATGTATTTGATATACATACATTGTTTAGCTTCAATGTCATGAGCTTAGTGCATATCGTAATACCTTTTGTGATATTGTATTCGTTTGTGCCTTTATTCAGGGGAAATCTTGCTATCCGCTTCATTTAATTTATAAACCTATAAATTTGCCAACATTATTATTGACAGTTTAAACATGTTTTCTCAGGTCAATAAGGTGCAAGTCATGGGTACATTGGATGGTCGTCTTTTGAAGTCATATTCCTATAAAGATTTACGTGCATTACATTTTGGAATATTGTTATGTTGAGAAATCTTAACTTTTTTTCAAGTTGAACAAGTTAAGCCTATGGGCTTTTGTAACAAACAATTTATGAAATCCAATGTATCAGTTTTTAAACGACTCTTTTAAAGGTCGTTCTCATATCTTGTGCTATTAATCTATGAAGTAACGCTCCCGGATACATTAATCCGTTGCGACCCTATTTGGGAGTGTTACAGATTGGTATCTAGAGCCAAGGTTATAGAGAACCAGGTCAAATATTTTTACTTGGTCTATAATCGTTTTTCAAACATTGCGTCATTCAAAAGTTTTTCAAAGGGACATTCATGCAAACGGGTAGTGTTACATCTAGTTTGCATCTAGTATACATGCTTACATGTCATGCATCATTTTAGCATTAGTTGATTATACTAAGTGCTTACATAGGTGATATACGTGTTAATATTACATTACGTATATTACAGCTGGTCTTATATAATACACTTATATAAGTTTATATTATGGTTACAGATTAGCCATGTCATTAGACAACGCATCGTCTGTGGTCACCTATACGTCCATATCCTCTTATTCGAATGGACTATCATGGGGTATTCCACTTGTGAATGTCGGCGAGCTTCCGGAGATTGACCCTTATAAGGAGGTTGCCCAACAAGGGCAGGCACCACCACTGTCACTTGCTTACGTGCCTGACCCCATGGAGTTGGACGAACATGTACCGGTATACGTTCCGGGGCCAAGATAAGCCTTATGCTGATAACGATTCGCCGATTGCTGAGTCACCTGGATACATTACTGACTCAAAGTCGATGGAGGATGATTCTATTGATTATCCAGGTGAGTCTGAGGATGACGATGAGGATCCGAAGGAGGATCCCGAGGAGGACCATACTGACTACCCTACTGACAGAGAGGATGGTGATGATGAGCCCTCCGATGACGACGACAATGATGAGGATGAGGATGAGGAGCCCACTGTGGACAAGGAGGAGGAGGAGGAGCACCTAGCTCTAGCCGACCCTTCTGCAGTACCTATTATTGACCCTGTCCCTCAGCTGGGGATACGGAGACATTTGAGACTGATGAGTCTGCACCTATACCTGGATCACCTCAGACTAGGGTCCCTTTTTCTCAGACACGACTCCGTAGGGCACGGAAGACTATCAGACTTGAGCCACCCATGTCAGCATCCATGGAGGCACGCATTGCTGAGCATGTTGCCGCACCTATACCACCCACCAGCCCTACCTATGATCAGGCACCATTAGGTCATAGGGCAGCCATGATCCGTATGAGAGATGACATCCCCGAGGAGGACATGCCACCTTGGAGGAGATTTGTACTTACTGCTCCCCCACCTGGGTGTGATGTAGCAGAGAGTTCTGCTGCTGCTGCTAGAGCACCTAGAGGTCAGTATGATTTTGTTGATACTGTTGAGGCAGGACAGGGTTTGATTCGTAGTCCTGGTCATGATGCCCAGACTATTGCTAGAGCTGCTGACAGAGCAGAGGATGTTGGTTATGTTAGAGCTTTATAGGCTTCTGAGCATAGGATGATGACTTCCATTGAGGAAGTCAACTTGAGGGTCAGTTACCAGGCACAGGTTCGTAGGCAAGAGAGTGAGGATTTCTATACACAACTGCATTATTCTTAGACTGACCGCAAAGACATTAGACTCGAGATTGATGTAGTGAGAGGCTAGAGGACCGCTTAAGAGACAGAGTTGCATGAGGTATGCCAGGCTTACCTTAGTTCTGAGGCTCAGAACAGGGCATTATTGGCGCGACTTAAGACACTGGAGACTCACATGAGTCGTATGAAGTCGCAACGCCAGAGAGCTGAGGATAATGCAGTCAGACAGATGATGCGTACCCATGTACTAGAGGCTAGAGCTCAGATTGATACGGTGGAGGACACCGGCAGTAGCTGTTAGTTGTACTTTTCATTTCTAGCTATCTTGTATAGTCTATTAAGTTTTATGGGTAACTCCCAGCTAATAGACTCTAGGACGTATTTTCATTTTCTGTACTAGATCATTAGTGGTCATTTTGTATCCAAACAAATCATGTACGATTCGACATTATGTTATGAAATGTTGATGTATTATGTTATGGTTGATTTCATTTTATTCATTCTCTATTGTGATGTGGTGTAATTATTATTATCATATCCATTTGTATCGACATTGTAATTATATCTCACGTACATTGTATTCTTGTGATTAGTAGAATCATGCCTGTAACAAGACAAGGAGCAAACGACGCCATGACTCCAGAATCCATTCAAGCTATGATCGATCGGGCAATCCAAAGAAACTCTACCCATACTCAGGATGATGCAAGCCACAATTCGGGTGGAGGACTTAGAAGGCCTGTGCAACCTGCACGTGTCTGTTCCTACACCGATTTCATGAAATGCCAACCCTTGAACTTCAAGGGAACTGAAGGCGTTGTTGGCCTGTCTCAATGGCTCGAAAAGATGGAATCAGTATTTCACATTAGCGGTTGTACCGTTGAAAATCAAGTGAAGTTTGCTACCTGCACTCTGCTAGGTACTGCACTAACCTGGTGGAATGGTCATGTGAGAACCTTAGTCGATGATGTTTGCCTATGCCTATGGACTTGGAGGACTTTCAAGAAGAAATTGACGGACAAATATTGTCCAAATGGTGAAATTAAGAAACTTGAAATTGAACTGTAGAATCTTAAGGTCAGGGGAAACGATGTTACAGCTTACACTCAGCGTTTCCAGGAACTAGCCTTGATGTGCACCAAATTTCTTGCTGATGAAACCGCAAAGATTGACAAGTATATCGGTGGACTTCCCGATAACATTCATGGAAATGTCATGTCTACAAGACCCAAGACTCTTGATTTTGCTATCGAGTTGGCCAATGACTTGATGGATCAGAAACTACGCACTTATGCGGAAAGACAAAATGACAACAAAAGGAAGGCTGATGATTCATCAAGAAACAATCAACAACCCCACAAGAAGCAAAATGTAGCTAGGGCATACACTGCTGGCCCTAATGAAAAGAAGGCTTAGACTAGAACTCTACCTCTGTGCACCAAGTGCAATTACCACCACACTGGACAATGTGCACCCAAATGTGGAAACTGCAAGAGGTATGGTCATGTTACCAATGATTTTTGGGTCAATACCAACAACAACAACAATAACAACAACAACAATAACAACAACAACAACAACAACAACAACAATCAAAAGGCAGGAGCATGCTATGAAAGTGGTAACACCGGTCACATCAAGAAGAATTGCTCAAAACTAAAGAACTATGGGAATAGAAACAGGAATGGCATAGCTCAAGGAAGAGCTTGTGCTTTGGGAGGAAGAGATGCTAGCCCGGACTCTAACGTCATCAAGGGTACGTTTCTCCTCAACAACCGTTATGCTACAATTTTGTTTAATACTGGTGCAGATAGGAGCTTTGTATCTATTACCTTTAGTGCCTTGATTAAAATTACCCCCACTACATTAGAAAGTCATTATGATGTAGAATTAGCCGATGGGAAAATCATAGGAGTTAACACCATAATTCATGCTTGCACTCTAAACTTCATGAACCACCCTTTCAACATCTACTTGATGTTGGTCCCACTCAGTAGTTTTGACGTCATTATTGGAATGGATTGGTTAACAAAGTATCATGGAGTGATCATTTGTGATGAGAAGATTGTGCGAGTTCCTTTTAGAAGAGAGATATTAATTTTTCAAGGCAATGGAAATCACCAAAGGGGAGAATCCCGACTGAATATCATTTTGTGCACTAAGGCACAAGAGTATTTGTCAAAGAGATGTGATGTCTTTTTGGCACACATTACCACGAAGGAAGACAAATACAAGTCAAAGGAGAAACGACTTGAGGACGTACTGATTGTCAGAGACTTTCCTGAAGTTTTCCTGAAGACTTGCCGGGTATTCCACCAGCTTGACAAGTAGAGTTCCAAATTGAATTGGTACCAGGTGCTGCACCTGTAGCACGGGCGCCTTATCGGTTGGCACCATCCGAAATGAAAGAACTGGCGGAACAACTTCAAGAACTATCCGACAAGGGATTTATAAGACCCAGCTCTTCACCCTGGGGAGCCCCGGTCTTGTTCGTCAAGAAGAAAGACGGATCTTTTCGCATGTGCATCGATAACGGTGAAGAATCGTTATCCACTTCCTAGAATTGATAACTTGTTCGATCAATTTCAAGGGTCGAGTGTCTACTCGAAAATTGACTTACGATAAAGTTACCATCAGTTGAGAGTTCGCGAAGAGGACATTCCCAAGACCGAGTTTAGGACGCGTTATGGGCATTATGAATTTCAAGTAATGCCTTTTGGTTTGACAAACGCACCAGCGGTATTTATGGACCTCATGAACCGGATGTGCAAACCTTATTTGGATAAGTTTGTGATTGTTGTTGGGAATTAAAGAGCTTCTACAAGATAATGCTACTGAAGAACTTAGTACTGTTAGTTATAGTTAGTACTGTCATTATATAGTTAGTACTGTTAGTTAGTATATTAGTGCTGCTTATGTGATATGCATGAGTTATATTAGGAATAGATATGCATG
>BQNB010119629.1:0-20781 GCA_026074375.1 Tanacetum coccineum
ATCCAATAAACTTCAAAGAAGCTATTGCAGACCCTGGATGATGTGCTGCAATGGATGTTGAATTGAAAGCTTTGGAGGAAAACGGTACATGAGAATTGACTACCTTGCCTCCAGGAAGGAAAGCTATTGGTGCTCACTGGCTTTTTAAAACAAAGCTAAAAGCTGATGGTACAGAGAAAAGGAAAAAGGCTAGATTGGCGATTCAAGGTAATAGACAAAAACTTGGGATGGATTATACAAAAACTTTTGCTCCTGTGGCAAAAATGGTTATAGTAAAATCTTTATTAGCTCTTCCTGCAGTAAAAGGATGGTTTACTTATCAAATGGATGTTTCTAATGCTTTTCTTCATGGTGATTTGTATGAGGAAGTGTACATGAAAGTTCCTTTGGGATACACAGGTCAAGGTAAACCTGTTTCAGCTGGGAAATGTCTTGATCCAAACATGGTTTATAAGTTGAAAAAGTCACTGTATGTTTTAAAGCAAGCCCCTAGACAATGGTTTGCAAGATTGTCTAGTGCGTTGTTAGATTTTGGATATACTCAATCCAAAACAGACTACTCTTTGTTTGTTAAGAAGCATAATGAGAGTTTTATAACTGTTTTGGTGTATGTGGATGACTTGTTGATTACTGGAAATGAAAAAGAACAGATTAGTAGTCTCAAAACTCGGCTGACTTCTGTTTTTCATATGAAAGACTTGGGTGAAGTCAATTATTTCTTGGGGTTAGAAATTAGCAAAACTGCTCAAGGAATTTTTATCTCTCAGCACAAGTATACAAAAGATCTTTTGAAAAAAGGTGGTGTTCTTAACAATAAACCTTACAAACTCCCTATGGATCCTAATCTCAAACTACAAGCTGATGTGGGGACTCCTTTGCTTGATCCAGAAGTATATAGAAGGAGCATTGGTCAACTGATTTACCTCACTGTTACAAGACCATATATTTGTTACACAGTTCAGCTCTTAAGTCAATTTATGCAGTCCCCTACATTTGTTCATATGCAAGCAGTTAAGCACTTATTGAGATACCTTCTAAACTCTCCTGGACAAGGAATTCTTTTAGCTAATAATTCTGCTGTTGAACTAAAGGCATATTGTGATTCTGATTGGGCTAGTTGTCCCATGACTAGGAGATCTACTACTGGATATTGCATTCTTCTGGGAGACTCAACTATTTCATGAAAATCTAAAAAGCAAGCTGTGGTGTCAAGATCATCTGCTGAGGCAGAGTATAGAGCTATGGCTTTAACCTGTTGTGAAGTCACTTGGCTAGTGAATCTGTTTAAAGACCTTGGAATCAAAGATTTAGAACCAATGGATTTGCATTGTGATAATCAAGCTGCCTTATACATTGCTGCAAACCCAGTATTTCATTCTAGGACTAAACACATAGAGGTGGACTGCCACTTTGTCAGAGATCAAATGAAAGCTGGAAAAATCAATCCATCCTACATTCATACTAAATCACAATTGGCAGATGTTTTCACTAAAGTAGTCACAGTGGAGCAGCATAATAAACTTCTTTCCAAGTTGGGAGTGTGACTCTCAACTTGAGGGGGAGTGTAAAAGCGCAGGGACTAAACTTTGATAGTTTCAATAGTTCAGGGTTTATTTTGTACATTTTTCCTCTATGAATTTGTAATTCTGTTACTCTCATTAGGAACTCAATAAAATGAAATAACTACTTTTCCCGCTCTTCAATTCTCTCTCTGTTTTCATTTAGAACTTCACAACTTCAGATGCTTTTGGTGGATCCGCCTTTATCTCCTCCAGCACCACTGGGCCACCTAACTCCCATACCACCGCGGCTGCAACCCAATTCCATTAGCTACAATATGTTTATCACATCTACAAAAGAACGTTTACAATTATGATAGTTACCTTTACAAGTGATGACACTAGGAGCTTTATGTGCCATGTTTATCGAATAGTTTCTTTGATGATTCAAGTTACTCTGCTTATCAATTTATAGCATGCAATAGCACACATGGTTTTACGCTAATCACAATGAACTAATGAATTATTAGGCTTGATGACAATTATAAGTGCATTTAACAATAAAATAAATAAACTATTATTCAATAATAATGAGCTAGCTCGTTTAAAGTGACTCACAAATGTAGCAAGCACTTGCAGACTTTTGTTAGGGTAATAAATCTGAAATCATTAGAAATCTCTTAATAATAATCATTTTAAAATGTACTAACAAATACTAAATAAGAACTTATAAAAACAGGATAATGTTAAGTAGGGTACTCAATTATCCAAAGAAAGTATCAAAGGCCACTATAAAAACATTAAGAGGCAAAAGCTAACTTCAAACTTGTGATATTGTAGACATCTTAATGCAAAAAGATTTGATTCTAGCATTTCTCAGAACATAAACCAAAAGATAATAAAAACAAAGATGATCTGCACCATAGTTTAAAAAAGTTTGTTGTCGCAAAAGTGTCTCAGTTATGTGTTTGGATGATACAGGTAGCTAGCTTGCAGTAATATATACTTATAACTTGGTCAAATGCAACTAGTGACAATATATATGACTCACGCATTTCGTTATGTTGACCTCTCCATGTTGGTAAACAACAAATGTATCAAGTTATGAATCAACAAATGAGGAGTGAATACTTTTGTACAAGCTAGTTTATTGAGAGGCACACGGGTTACTAAACTAGTATATATGTAAATTTATATGTACAAGAAACATAAATTAGATGGTTATGGATAAGAGGTCATTTCACCATCATCTATCTCCTTTATGTATCATTGACTTAGGCTCCGCCCGTTGGACGATATGTTTTAAATTATTAGTTTAATTATTATCAAAAATAGATAAAAGAGGCAATAACGTATTGTGTAAATAACCAACACATTTATTTATTTGTATGTTTATCATTACATGTCTATTTGACAAATGTAGTAGATGTATCGTGAACTATAGTCGACTTTAAACGAATGTGGTTTTCGTTTGAATGTTTTATATTCACTTCGTATTTATATTGGTTAAAAATGTGTTTTTAAATAATAAACTTTAAAAATCACTTTAAAATGTGATAAACAAATTATTTTATTTGATTATTGTTTTCTTTGCATAAGTCCATGACAAAACATTAAATTAGGAGGAAAACCTTTATATTAGTTTTGGGGTAAATAAAAATTATCATAGTCTGTGGAGTTAAACAAATGTCAAAATTATCACTTAAGAGTTTGATTAAAAACTTACAAACAACACACTTATTGGTTCATACTCAATCGTGAAAGAAGTTTCAGAATCGAGACTTTGTTAATCTACCACGTGTGTAATTCCCACCTGTTACAGAATTTTATAATAAATTTAATTTACCAACAACGTCGGTCTTAGAAATTTGCTAGGTGGTAAGTTTGCAACTGGCTCAAACTTGTAACTCCGTGTGTTATTGTAAAACTTAGCCACACGTGTCTTAGACGTGTTCTTATAAAAATTCATCCTATGTTGCGTTGACTTGCATGGAATATTTGCTCTCCGTATATCTCCAACACTAGATTACCGATTCGGTACATGAACCTTCATCAATCAACACTGAAACTTGCTGATATTTTTATTCTATATCGTAGCCATGACACACGATTACCCAGAAAATAGATATACAAATCTAATTGCATTATGGTTTTTGAAATTATATATTCTATAATCATATTTGAAATAAACACGATTACACTTTATTTTCGACCCTAATTTTTTAAAAAGGTACAATCTTAAATCAAATGTGTGCAATTGGAAACACCATTGTCTAATGCCTCTAACTGCGTTAGGTCCTCCCAGCAGAGTAGACTTTCAAAGGCTAATGCATCTAGCCCACTTTTAGTTAATCCAAATCATAGGGTCGATGTCGCACAACTGTGTTAAATCATAGTTCATTTTTTATAAGCTGCCAAAGATAAAAAAGAAACAAACTATCAGGGATAACAATAAAATTTATATAACAATATCGTACATATTAATAATGCTAAAGAATAGTATAATGAATGAAGTAATAATATGAGAATTTCTCTGATTGCTTTAAGAACAGCATAGATGAAAAATAGCAGTGATGATATGTCGTATCACTATTCGATACCAATTTTAGGGTTAGGATTAGTGTTAACACTTTGTTTAAATTTTTTAAATTTTTCTGAGTAAATATGGTAACGGTTTGTGCATTTAATTTGATTTCTCGAAAATCATGGTAGGTGGTTACAAATATTATCAAATTGGTTTTCGAAAATAATGTTTATTTCAAAATTTTCAAAGTTTCCTATGATAGGATTGATATCATATTTAATGTGGATTTTGAATGCTCTGTTTTGATGCATTTATTGTACGCAAAAATCACAATAGAAAAAATTTTGTGTTTTTAAATTTAGTGAATTTTACAAGGATTATAAGTTTTGATTTGTTTTGTTTGTAAATTATGAGTTGACTGATATCATTTAAATGTTGAAATAACCATAAGTATTGATTATAGTTTGATTTTGTTTCAGTTATGTAAGATTAATGAGTTGACTGAAATATTAAATGCTGAATCGTAACAATAGTCGTTGATATTGTTTGATTTGTTTTGATTTGAATACTTTTGTACAAGCTAGTTTATTGAGAGGCACACGGGTTACTAAACTAGTATATATGTAAATTTATATGTACAAGAAACATAAATTAGATGGTTATGGATAAGAGGTCATTTCACCATCATCTATCCTCTCTTATATATCATTTCCGCCTCATCTTTCCAACTATATTATATCAGTGTCGTTGTTGACTGTTTCATACCATATTTAGATATAAACCCAAATAAAAAAATAACTTTTATGGAGCTACAAATGCATATCTGATATACAACAATTTATACAAACTTTTGTATAAATTGGTGCTGAACTACTAAAAGTGCAGAAGAGATCATCCATCTTTCACTTGGTGTCATTTACACCAAGTATGGTAAAAATGGTATTGTAATAATAGCATTAGCTAGAGTTGTTTTCATTGTCCAAAATGATAAAATAACACCTTACTTGCAATACTCCTTGAACCAAACTCCAATGTTCACGAAGCTTTCGAAATCTGATTGTGGTCTGCAGCACACAAAACACAAATCATTAGGGGTTCGAGTCTCGCAAGAGACAAAAATCCGAATTTTCCTCCTAGTGCGAAGCCGTGAGTTCTAGGGGTTTCCCTTCGCGGGTCTCTCCTAGTGGTTCGGGTCCCAGGGCCTGCCCGTTTGGATGGTTTAACTGGGGGGTCGGATTTTAAGTGTGGTGCCGTTCTAAAAAAAAATAACATACTATATGCATATAAGCATATCCACATTTTGTGTACTGACTTTTTGAGTAATATTCAAGTATCATCAACAGATTATATTAAATATCATGATCGACTATTTATAGAAAAGTATACAAGCCTAAGTGACAAAATGAAAGAAGTTGGTAGATCCAAACCAATGTTTACTAATTTAATGTGCGTTGGGGGGGGGGGGGGAGGGGGGGTGGTGGGTTGTTCCCGGCTGTTCGAGTCTAGCGAGAAACAAAAATCCGAATTTTCCTCCTAGATGCGATAGGTGAGTTCTAGGGGTTTTTTCTCTTGCCGGGTTTCTAGTGGTTCGGGTCCCAGGGCCTGCCCGTTTGGATGGTTTAACTGGGGGGGTCGGATTTTAAGTGTGGTGCCGTTCTAAAAAAAATAACATTACATATATGATTAAAAGATATCCACATTTGTGTAATGAGGCAACAGGGTTTGTAGTGAGAGGGGAATTCGTCAACGGTGTGGTCAGAGCCATTCGCGTGCGCCGAGTTCGCATGCCACACCGCCCTCCCATCTTCCGACCATTTCGCCACAAAACGGAATCACGGATTGCGGTTTGAAAATGGGACCCACCTACCCACAAAATCTCATCGTTGCTTTAAGGTTTTTAAAAAAAAATTTATTAAAATTATTTTTTTTATCCTATGATATATCCCATATTTTTTTTCATTTTACAACACCCACAATACATTCAATTTACATTTTATAAGAAAGAGTGACTTCATGCTTTGAGATGTCGATCTAGACGATATTAGTCGGTGTACGAAATGAAAATGGAGTTAACTCGCTAAGGATCAATATGAATTGAGAGCTGTCGATATGCTGTAGATACATCAATCGTGAACGTGATGTCATGAAGAAGTTTAATGGCGGATTATTTGGGTCCACACCCAAACTATCCGGGCGAAATATTTTAGAGACGATATCCGCTGAACGACGAATATTTTGGAAATCGTTTCAAGGTATTGAAAAATTCCAATTCAAATGTTATCCTCTACAAAGCATTTTCAGTTTTTTAGATTCGATATGATTGCACGGGTTTAAAATAGTTCTAGTGTCATTATGAATGCCACTATTTTTTTCCGCCCATTACGCCAATTGGGTTAGAACAACACGGATTCATTAGATGAGTACTTGCAAATGGAGGACATTGCGCATCGCGATCTGTCTACGATTACTTTTTGTACTGTGGTTATGGCTTTGTATCAGCCGAGTTTTTTAAGAAAACCTCACAATTAGCTCTATATTAAAACTTATACGCCGACATAATAGGATTCATGGGTTCCCAGAAATGCTTGATCGCATAGATTGTATGCATTGGAAATGGGTCTATTCGTGAAATCATGGCAAGCCAATCTGGAGAGATGATAAAATAACCAACATCCTACTAGAAGCTTGTATTGCTGATCATACTGATTAGTGGATTTGGCATGCATCTTTTTCAGGGTTGCAGGTGCCAATAATGATATTACTGTTATGCATATTCCCCATTGTTTCGAGACTATTGGTGACAAAGAAACCAGTTGGCACCATATGTTGCTAAACGGGCAACATTTGATAAAGGTACTACCTTGCAGATTGGTATTTACCCTAAATAGTCAACGTTTGTCAAACCATTCAAATGTGGCACGCGATGAAAATAAAGTCTTGTTTACTTGATAATAATCTGTTGTGTTTCAAACGGCGTATAGGAAAGTGCCGGAAAGATGTTAAAAGGGGCATTTTGGTGTCTACCAGGACGAAGGAGTTTTATGCTCAAACCGTGCGCGTGTTGGACTGTGAACAAGCTAGGGAGCAATCATGTCACGTGCATCATCAGTGCATAACAGGTTTTGAAAAATCAACGGTATGCGATATCCGAAGCGGTGTGAAATTTTCTCTTGGTCCACAGCAAAAATTATATTAAGGAAATGGGTTCAGAGCGATGTGCAATCCGTAAGATGGAAAGCAAAAGATCTTCGAGATAAAACATAACAATTCCAGATGCTCGGCCCTCGACCACGGGTAAAAAGTGGAACCCGCAAGAATGACAAATCAAGAAACAACTGAGAGCAGCGCGGGTAGTGTTCGGGGGTCTATGATGGCACGTTTATTCAAACGAGGAATTACGCCAGAAGATACAAGCCGGTAAGAACGGCAGTTAAGAGGCAAAGAAACAGTCGGCTATGGAGCTAACGAGTTCCAGTTTTTACGATTGATGCCGTATCTTTGCCTGAACCAATGAAGAAACTTATCAAAAACAAAAAACAAGCACAAACTAATGGAGAATATCAGTTATTTCCGTAGTTTATTTTTATTTTTACTTTTGTATTGTTTTTTTTATTTTTCGTATTAGTGTAATTTTTATTTTCGTATTAGTTAATTTTTATTTTATGAATGAATTTTAATTTGTGTGGAAAAAATGGACAAGAAAATAAAATTGTGAGTGTGGTGGGGGGCCCAAATGAAGAGAGAGGTGAATACAAAATGTATGAGTGAAGGGTCTGTTTTTGTTGTGTTGTGTTGAAATGAGGTGGAGCTGATGAGGTCGGCAGCATGTGGGCCAAAATGAAGTGGTAAAACGATTCATACACCCTTTACTCTGATAAACTTTTTGAGTAATATTCAAGTATCATCAACAGGACTTATATTAATATCATGAATCGACTATTCTATAGAAAAGTTACAAAGCTAAATTGACAAAAATGAAAGAAGTTGGTAGATCCAAACCAATGTTTACTAATTTAAAAAAATAAAAAAAATAAATAAATAACAAGATATATGAATAGCATTACAATGGATATTATATGAAGAAAAAAAATATTGATGTAGGATGTTTGTGGATATCCGCTTTTAATTCATAGTTTCATGCTTATTCATATGCAAGCAGAAAGTCAATACTCGTGTCAAAAACCCATTTAACTCGTATATATACTTGGGTTGACGAGTTAAATAGGTTACACAGGTTGAATAGGTTAAACGGGTTTCGGGTTGACCTATTTAACCCGTTTTATATACAAAAGTTGGCACATTACACGGGTTTAACGGGTTTTGGGTCGACCTGTTTAACCCATTTAACACGTATAATAACATATAAATAATTTGTAATTTAAGAAAAAAATCATAAACGGGTTGGCGGGTCGACCCGCTTAATTTATTCTCAACCCGAACCTAAACTGTTTAATAAACGGGTTAGATTGGTCGACCCAAACCCGACCCGAAATCTACTATGACTCAACCCAAACCTGTTACTTTTCGTGTCGGTTTCAGGTTGGGTTTCGTGTCGGGTCAGAAATTGCCACCCCTAGTTTTTAATATAGCATGTAAAGCTGCATATAGACGAACTGGAAATGTTTACCTGTTAATAGGATGTATATCTTCAGGAAATACAATCACTTTCACTGGAACTCGTTTTTCCCTCAATGCCCGAGCAAACTTTGCATGCCAAATAAACATTTTTCACTTTAGTATTGGCCTTAAAACAAGACAAAAATATAGTACATAACCAAACAAAAGGAAAGTTCGCAAAAAAGAGTTTGGATTTTTGAGTGCAGTATTCTCATTTTCAACTCATTTTATATTCTCTATCTCCATGAGATCCACTATATAAATTGACTAAAGCTGCACAATTCAAGAGCAGTACATGGTTATACTCTACATAAATCGCAATTTGCGCAAGTTACAAGATGATCTATATGAATAATGTGAGATACTAGAATAAGTCACAGTGCTCACTTGTAATCCGTTTGTAACCGGGACACGCAGATCTTTAGCACTTAGGAGGAACAGCGTAGGAGTTTTCACCTGGATATGTGGAATTATTGGCAAAAAGCTAAATTAACATCAAACAAATTAAATAAGATAAACGTAAAGGGCTTTTACCATGCTGACTTAATGTAAAATCATTATACGGATGGCTTTTATTCTGATCTGGATACGAAGTAGGAATATTATCAGGAAGAGAAATGCTATGTCCACTAACAGTTTACAAAAATTTGTCCACACAATGATATGGCAAGTGAATTGAACCAATCAGTTGTATAATGTTTCTCTTTTATCTTTCTCACCCACCATGTTTACATGACACATGTGTGTGTGGATTTTATTTTGTAAACTTTTTGTGAACATAATATTTCTCTTATTAAATTGCATGGTTGGAAGATCTTGTATCCATCTCACAAGAATTATACGGCAGTCCACAAATATTTCAAAATTGTCCATTCTAAGATGTTCTATGAAAATTACTAAATATTTATTTGAGCATACCTTTGAAACATGTGAAATAGGAGATTTTTCATGAAATAGTGAGAGAAGTTGAGGTGAAGGGGCTTCTGTGTAGGTCGAAAGACCCTCAGTTCCAAATGCCTCCACAAAGCACCAATCTGGTATATCAGATGTACCCACCATTAAAGCAAAATTACAAACAGGGTTCCTCACAACAGCGGCAACAAATTTATCAGGTGCCTGAAGAATAAGAACGCATATAAGCAGTCCTAAGAGATGGTAGTCATTGTACATAATACATACAAGAAAAACTACCTTTATATTATACCTGTCCGATCAAGTGTGCAGCTAAGAATCCACCATGGGACAGACCCATCACACTTATTTTGGATGGGTTTGCGAACCCCAAGTCAATGACATCATTTATAGCGGTGAGGACGTCATTTACATCCTTCATACAAAGAGAAAAGTATAAAATAGAAATAAAGACATGCACATGTAAACTATCATCACTTACTGTACAAACGTATGCCAATTTTAAGTGTGCCATATTTGTATTTTCAGATGTGCCCTTTTAGTGATTCATGCACAATATCACCGTTTTGAATGTCTGATACACTTTTTTAGACTTAACAAGTTTACCTTTATTCAAATGATGTCATGTTAACAATGAAAACGTGTTAGGAACTGACTGGTTTTGGTTTGAAAAGTCAACGAGAAGCCAAAAGAATCATTTTGTTAATATGATGTTAAAACTTAAAAAGGCATATTAAGGGATGGGAAATAAGACCAATAGGTAAGCAAAACTGGTAAAAACATGGGTAAAAATGCCAAATAAATAATTACTGTTATAGATTGGGGAAAATTTATTTTCAAATGATGAATGGAAGATCAAATCATTTTGTTTCGTTGATTAAAGGAAGGTAAAGAAAAGGCACCTGCGATCCGACTTTTCCTGGTAGTGATTGCAATGCTTCCTCACCAAATCCGAGTGAACCTCTGCAGTAACATTGCTGATGAGGAAATGCTAATAATTAAAAGGAAAGAATTCCAGAAATATACAAATGATATACACATTGGTTTTTGAGGTCAAAAAGCGGTCAGTTCTAGTAAAACATTCAGTTACCATATAAATTTTGCTGGTAAAAGGACAGTCGGTTCTAAAACTATATAAATGAGGAAAGAGTACTGTCAAGTTTCTGAAACACAAGTATCATTTTTGCATTTCAAAGGCGCCGTGTTTGACCTAATGAAACTAATTCTGTTGCACTAAATGAGTGCAATGAAACAGAGTTGATAACTTAATAATTGAAACTGATAGATCCGTGTTCCATAAAACCAGAATAACGACTAAAGCAGTCCCCTACAATATAAGAAAGATCCTTGCACCATTTAGAAGCAGAAGACTTGCCTGTAATTCACAATTAACAAGCTAAATCCTGTTGAGGCAAGAAAACCCGAGGACTTTGAGAAGCTCGTTAATGAAACATCTTGTGGACCTCCATGAAGTATTACTACCAATGGGTCACAAGCGTCACCCTTCGATTTTGAGGATACAAATATTGCTTCAAAAGGTTTACAGGCACCTAAGATGGATAAATTTGCAAGCTAATTAGAATAGTTGCAAATTGAACAAGAACAAAGGAATACAAAAGGCTCTCACGAACATCAATAATATATCTGTCAATATGGTTCTCTATTGTTCATTTCTTGAGCACTGTCCTATCGACCTCTAAGCCCAAGTTTAGCCAAGCCCGACCCAAGTAGAAAAGCCCACATGCCTCTTATGGCTCAAGGGTATAAAAGAACCCTCTCCACACATGGAGAGGGTGTTGGTTACCATTTGCATAGTTTGTGTGTGTGTGTAATCTTTCATCTCTATTTTTCTCTCTAATAAATCTTCCAAACTTTTCTCTTTCTCTTTTTACTATTTTGCTTATTGGTTTAGCTTATTGTTTGCGAAATATGGATTAAGCTTTTGGGATAACAGGGTTATGAAGGGCTTATGGCTTATAAGCAGGTTAGATAAGCATGTTGTGACAAACAAAGCTTATTTTGTCAAGTAGAATTTGTTTTGAAAGCTTAGCCCTATAAGCCTCGTTACCAAACATAGCTTGAGTCATGATTTTAAATAATCGGTTTTTAATTAACCCTGGTCGAGCTTATCTGTTCATGGTGCATCAAATTTTTTGTCAAAACCGGCTTTCTATGACATGACGAGTTTACGGTCCAATCGGCTAGGTCTCAGGTTTTAAAACATAGGTTTTAGTTGTATTTGGGGCTGAGAACGGTTCTAAAACCGACTTGCTTTAAAAACTTCCTCCTGATATTGAGGACTGATCGAAGGTTAGGTCCAAGTTAATCAGGTTCGCCGGTTTGATCCGGTCCAACAAGGCATAATAGTCGGTTGTGCGTAAGACCAGACAAGACAGGACCGAAAACTGAAAATAAAGAAAAAGGTAGACCGAAGACCGAACCAAAATATGTTCAATCCAATCCGATTTCTCGATTTTGGCCGGTCCGTAGTCTATAATCCTCGGTTCTAGTTGTATCTATTAGCATATACGAGTTATTATTATTTTTTTCATTAAATTATGAAATTAATAATTCAGATTTTTTTGAAATTTCATAATTTAATTGTCTACTATCATATATCATATCTATACTACATTATAAAGCATTTGAGATTATTCCTTAATTAGAAAGTCTGAATTTTCAATCAATAGCTATTAAGATAAGGATGTGAAATCTTGACAATCCATCTCATTTTTTGAGAAAATATCTTAAAATGACATGTGTCACTTCTTAATTAAAAAATCATTTTTATTTTTAAATTGAAATATTTATTTTTTTTATGATTTAATTTCATCATTTTTTGAAATTTTGTCCTCTTTAAAAAATTGATTTTTATATATTTTTTATGAATTTTTAGTTTTTTTCATTTTTAGCGGATTTATTTTATTTTGATTTAAATTTTTTACAACTTTAACCTTAATTTGAATACAAACTTGATGGGTAAGAGTGTAACATTTGTTCGCCACAAAGATAATCATCGGGTATTCGCCACCGCATTACGCAAATACCATACTAGTCTTACTATCTTATAAAATAAATTGGAATCTCTCTCCTCGTTATTTTTTTTAAGTAATCAAGTTTTTATGCATAGTGTACAAGCTTTAATGGATACAACAAATAAACAAAATATATTAAATACACTCTTTAATGCAAATAAGATACAAACAAAAAAACATATTGTACAACTTTTTAATACACAATTAATACTCTTATTAAAACACCTCATTATTTAAAAATACAAATATTCATGCAATATGTACAATTAGCCAATGCACAAACACACACTTATTGACTGGTCAACACATTTAATATTATTATTAAAACATCCTTTATCAATTAAAAAACACACTAATTATATTATTTTAAAAACACCCATAAAATGAAAAGTACATGTCATTATATACACTATACAAACTAATAAAACACAAAGCTTCTTACAAATTTATATGTTGATACATATAGTTTAAAAACCGGATCAGACCAACGGGTTCAACCAAGAACATGAGTGGTCACCGGTTCGGCTAGCAAATAAAAGCCGTCCGAAAACGAACCGAATAGAACCGGCCGAAACCTATAAAAATGAGTGAAACTAGGCCTGACGGATCATTTTCTTTTTGTTTTTCTCTGGTTAATCACAGGGTACCCGCCGGAACATTGCGACGAGGTACTGTAGTATAAATATAGTTAGCTTGATCGATTTAAACATATTACATTTTACTAAAAGGTCGTTTTGGTTTTTGATTGGTAGAATTTGAAAGATATTTGTGGGTTTTGAATTTTAAATGCCCTCATTTATTGTGTTTCGTTGGTAAATAAAGGTGACTAGTAAATGTTATGGGGAATATAATTCTGTGGATTAGAGAAGACATTAAAATGTTGAAGGTGGGCAAGGGGGGCAACAATTCCATATTTCCTCAACTTTATACTATAATTTTTTAATTCTCTAACACGATGCTTTATATGCATTGTTTTATGTTTGTGCACTAAAAAACTTATGTTTGGGTAATATGAAATTTTGATATTCAAATTGGGAAATATGAACTTATCCAATGCGGGGGGGGGCAAAAAATAAAATGATGGTGTCGTTCTCAAAGTATAAATACACTCACAATTCACAGAGTCCTTTATCTTCCCCCATCTTATTCAACATCAGCCCCTAGGGGCGATACAAAGATGTGTGTGTGTGTGTGGGGGAGGGGGGGGGCGGGCCAGTCGGTGGGCAATGCCACCCCAAAGACTTTCAAGAAGGTTTTTGCAAAAAATATCTTTTAGGTGTATTTTTGTAACATTATTTGCTCTCATATCCCAATCTAAAAAGTGAAACGACAATGTAAACAAGAAAGAGAAGCAACAGTTATGACTTCTAAACATCGTGTGTTAGGGGGTTTCGAAATTTAAGCCGCTATTAGGTACAACAAAACTACTTGGTTACAAATTTACATGATCAATGTTATTGGAAGAAAGCCACTCAAAGTGAAAAAGTAAAATTTATATTTTGTTATTCATTTGGTTTATTAGTTGAATATTTGTTTTTTGCAATTGTCGTTTTCATAACATGAAGACGACGTGTTGTAAATTTGAACGAATGCTTGGCACCTACATCGAGATAAGATGTGTTTGAAAGTACCTCCGTTGAAGGGTTTTTAATAACTTTTCGAGAGGCAATGAGATTCGTCGTGGTATCTTGCCAAGAAAAACGATATGTTACATTTATTTTAATGTCATTTTTTTTATAGCACTTGTGTTTGAAGTTCACGTTTTTTGCAGGCTTACACCTTTTCGTTTGGTTTGCAACTTGAGTTTTGTAATAACCTTATGCATATTACTTTGAATTTTCCCTCTCAAACTTTTGGTGCATTTGAGTTTGTGATAACATATGCATGTTACTTTGAATTTGCCCCTTCAAATTTTTTTCCCTCGTACCGCTCTTGCTCAGCCCCAACCCAAAAATAAACAAAAAAATCCATCAATGAACCTTCATCACATGCTCGATGCTCCTTCAATCTTACATTTTTTCCCAACATTCTTCATATTTCCTTAAGATCAAAATTTCTATTTCGATTTTACCGTAAATTAACATTTATTATAGTTTTTTTCCTGACATTTGCTACAATAAGATTTTTTTTATTAAAAAAATTAATATAATATACTTCTTATTCATACAAGGCTTCTATTAGAGCAAAGGGTGTAGTGACACAACTTTCCCTCTTCATTTGGGCCCCATCGCTGCCACCTCATTTCAACACAACACACAAAAATACCCCTTCACTCATGACATTTCTCTCTCCTCTTCATTTGGGCCCCACCCACTCACAATTTTATTTTCTTTTTCATTTTCCACACAAATTAAAATTCATTTTATTAAAATAAAATTACAAATACGGAAATAAAAAATACAATACTGAAATAGAAATTCATGGTTGATGTAGTGCCCAGACATGCTCAATGAGACTCCGTTGAAGCCTTGAATGTGTTTGTTTATCTCGAAGTTCTTTTGCTTTCCTCTGACGGATTGCACATAGCTCGACCCATGTCCTTAATATATTTTGCTGTGGACAGATGTAAATTTCACCCGCTTTGGATATCGCATACCTTTGATTTTTGCAAAATCATGTTATGCAATATGATGCACGTGTACATGATTCTTCGTAGCTTGTTCACAGTCCAAGCACGCGCCGGTTGAGCAATAATACGCCATCGTCCTTGTAGGACACCAAATGCCATTTCAACATCTTTCCGGGCACTTTCTTGACGTCGTTTAAACACAGCGTTTTTTCATCGCGTGCAACAGTCAATGATTTGACAAACGTTGACCATTGAGGGTAAATACCATCTGCAAGGTAGTACCCTCTATCAAATGGTTGCCCGTTTACAACATATGGTGCCACTGGTTCGTTGTCAGCCAAAAGGTCGTCGAACAATGAGGAATGATGCAGAACAGTAATATCATTATTGGCACCTGCAACCTCGAAAAATGCATGCCAAATCCACAAATCGTATGATGCAACAGCTTCTAGTATGATGGTTGGGTATTTTTTATCACCTCTCCCATATTGGCCGTGCCAAGATTTCGGACAATTAACCCATTCCCAATGCATACAATCAATGCTACCAAGCATTCTTGGGAACCCATGAATCCTATTATGTGCGGCGTATAAGTTTTGAATATCAGCTAATGTAGGTTTTCTTAAAAACTCGGGCTGATACAAATCCATAACACACATACAAAAATTATCTAGACAATCGCGTGCGCAATGTTTCCCCATTTGCAAGTACTCATCTAAT
This sequence comes from Tanacetum coccineum, assembly GCA_026074375.1. Classification (NCBI taxonomy): domain Eukaryota; kingdom Viridiplantae; phylum Streptophyta; class Magnoliopsida; order Asterales; family Asteraceae; genus Tanacetum; species Tanacetum coccineum. The sequence continues at coordinate 15,877 of BQNB010119629.1, forward strand.
GCATCCGGTGTTGTGCCGTACTCCAATTGACGTATGGCGGATGTGCATTTCATAATGACACTAAAAATTTTTAAACCCGTGCAATCATATCGAATAGTAAAAAACTGAAAATGCTTGGGTAGAGGATTAACAGTTTGAATGTAATTTTCAATACCTTGAACGATTTCCAAAAACAGTTCTCGGTTCATGCGATATCGTCTTCTAAAATACTCCGCCGGATATTTTGGGTGTGGACCAAAATAATCCGCCATTAAACGTTCTTCAGCGACATCACGTTCACGATTGATGTATGTACGCATTGGAACAGCTTCAGCTTCATCTTGATCTTCGTTGTTAAACTCCATTATCATTTCGTACTCAGATATGTCGTCGAGATCGGACGAATCGGAAAAGCTTGAGTCACTCATTTTTATAAAATGTAGATTGAATGTATTTGTGGGTGTTTAAAATGAAAAAATATGGGATATATATAGATAAAAAAATTTAATAAAAAAAAATTTAAACGTTTGCAACGGATAGTTTTTGGGGGTGGGTCCCATTTTCAAACGGCTAAATTGTGATTTGTTTTGTGACGAAATGCTCGGCGAAGAGGGGGCGGTGTGGCGGCGAAGCCCGACGAGCCACGACGAAGTACCACCTTAGCCACGGCGAGGGGCCTTCGCCATTACACCGTTTGCTCTTAGGTTTACCAACTTTATTTTTCACCAACATGAGCTTATGATTTCATTAGAATAATAAAATTTCATTACCATGACTTGTTTTTTTCTTTGCAAATTATCTTGTCACTATGTTCTATATGTGAGATATCATAATCACATCAATGTCACATCATTATTCAGTAATTTTTATGATCTTCATCACTATATTGGAAGATCTGAAAGTTTAGCACGTGGTAGGGGTGGGTTTTATGGTGAACTGTGCGTGGGAGGTGGGATATTGGTGATCTACCACCTCTCATAATGACTAGTATAAGACTATTAATTACGGTCATCAAACTCATCACTTTCATATCACCGTCATATACTATCACTAAACACGCCTCAATTCACTATTTATAGTCACCACCTAACCCTCCACTAAAAAAAATAAAGATACCTCTCTTTATATAAAGTACCGCTACAATATACAACTCACACAGAGTTACAAAAAATAACAATGTAAACATCCCAAATACCCCCATTTTGTTTTGGTTTTTGTTCAGGGGTCACCACCACCAACAAGGTGTAAAACGGCCGTCATTGTGTGTGGTGATGGGTGCTTTTTATAGAAACGCGCGTAAAAAGGTGAAGTGGAAGTGTTGCACCAACATCATAAAAACCAACCTGATAACTAAATGCACTTCAATAGAAACAAGTTTTGCAAAGCTTTTCTTATTATACTTGATTAGCTGATTAATAAATTGTGTAATAGACTATTATGATCAAACTATTTCTCAAATGACTTGAGGTTCTTCAAGTTAAGTTATCAAGTTAAAAATGCTTTACCTCTAATCAAGTGATTTCTTTAAGTTAAGGTATGGATATCTTAAAACATAGGTTTTTTTTGTGTGAGCAATAAAGAAAGTAAAAGAGGAAAACGCTCAGTTGGTATGACGAGACACGCTTTTTCGGCTTTAGCTCAAGCCAACACACCTAGAGCTCTAAAACTGAGATTTTTGACTAAGTATGATAGGGAAGCCTTATGATCGTGGTCACCACTAACACACCTAGAGCAATAAAGATGTTTTTTTTACACTATTTTAATGCAAAATTTTAGTATTAACATTGAAAATGCTCTAATAAGCTCATTTCAATTTTTGTTAACTTTTGATGGCATGGTTAACACAGTTTTAGTTTTGCGTTAACTTATGCAACTGTAAAAGGTTTTACTAAAACCTATGAATGGGTATGGTCAAGGTAATAAATAACAAGATAAAGTTTTTTATAAAAAGAATTCACATAATTGTACATGAAAATTTGAAAAGTAAGTTTTTTTACTCGCATTATTGTTTTTAACGTAAACGTGAAAGTTTATTAAGGGGTACAAAAGACAAAACAAAGGACTCTACTTTCAGAAATTGCAAAAAATAAATGTAACCCAATCGAAACAGATTTTGTGAAAAACATGAACCGAGTCCTGGACCAAAGTGGTTCGGTTGTGTGTCGGTATGTTCGATTTGGTTCAGTTTACTTGGTTTAAGAGTGTTTTTCTTGGTTATGGCTCGAACCGAGTCGAACCGGAACAGAAAATCATAAATATATTAAACCGAAAACCAAAACTATTATGATTGGTTCGGTTACATTCCGACCTGTTCGGCTTAGTTTGTCGGTTTAAATCGATTTTTAGTTCAGTTTGATATATTTCTGTCGGTACTTCCCTAAAATTAAAAAGACAAAACGTCCAACTTGTGTAGTTAATTTTCAAATTTTCTACGCATAATATAATAGTGACATAAACGACTTTGAATAAAATAAGGTTAAGAACATTTTGTCATGTTGTTAGGCTGCCCATTATGGCTCGGTCGACGTCGGTCGCCGCCATATTGACAGGTCAGTCGCTGTGTCGGTCGCCGGAGACTTGAATCGAATATTGTCGCCTGCACGACAACTGTCGTGAATGAAAAAGCTGCCGAAATATGTTTTAATATAAAAAAAACTTTTTAATTTTTAAAATTTAAATAATTTAACACTATAAATACCCACTCATTTCATCATTTTCATCGCACATTCAAACAACAATTCAAAATACATCTTTCAATTCAAAAACTCATGTTTAGCAAGAAGAAAACTCTCAAATCAAAAACTTCAAATTCCCGACTTCATCCAAGTGCTCCGCATTTAACACCGGATCCGAAATTTTAATTATCCGGTGTTTCACCACCCATCCATTTCCGATCTCCTGGTTTTGAATACACTTCACAATTACCACACCCACCACAAAATAATAACATCTTTTATCAAAATCATCCATTCAATCCTCCCTATAACAACCCAAATGCTTTTCACAACTCACCAACCGGGTTATATCGTCCTACCATGGAATCATCGGCGTCTTCCCAACCAAATCAATCTTATTCTCCAATTAATCCTACCAATCTTGATATGAATTTTGAGGAGTTAATTTTTAGTCAAGACTATAACTATAGCCAAAATTATTCTATGGGTCATGGTTCGGGTCACGGTTCAGCGCACGGTTCGGCTCACGGTTCGGCTCCAGTTCACGAAGACGACTCTCCTGTCGACACCCGTCAAACCTAAGAAGCCCTCGAGACGTGCAATAAGGGCCAAAAAGAATGAGCCCAAGGAGCCGCCAAAAGATTGGACAATGGCGGAAGAGACCGCGTTGTGCCAAGCTTGGTGCGATGTGTCAGAAAATATTATTGATGGAAACAGTATGAAGAGCAAGGGGTTTTAGGATGCTGTTATTAGGTACTTTGAAAAAGAAACTGGTTCATTAAGAGGTTATGACTCGATCGTTAGCAAATGAAAAAATAGGGTTCGCCCTAGAATTGGTGCTTTTTGCGCCATCATCAATAATGTTGAAGCGAATCACGAAAGTGGTACAAATGACCTCGATGTGTACCATAAAGCTTGTGTAAAATACAAAATGATGTACAAGAGTGACTTTACGTTGGAGCATTGTTACAACATTTTGAAAGATCACCCAGGTTGGAAAGACGTTGAGATGCCTTATTTTTACAAATCCCACTTCGGGGTCAGCATCTAGTGGTCTTAATTTGAACGAGGAAGCGGATGAGGATGTGGAAGAGACTCAAGAATTCCGACCAATGGGTCATAACCGAGCAAAGGCCAAGAAGAAAGCAGTCGGTTCCTCTCGTGGGGATCTTCTTCACTCGTTGATTTGGTAGCCGACAAGTTCTTCAACATTAAACAAAAAAAATGGAGAAAGAAGGACGAGCAACAACAGTCCTATATAGAGTTCAAGAATCAGGAGTTGAGTATCCGAGAGGCCGAGGCTCGAGAAATTGCACAGCAGAAAAGAGAAAAACTAGAAATTCAACGTTGAATGCTTGAATTAGCCGAAAGGGATAAATAGGACAGAGACATCTTATTCTATAATTCACTAATCGACATGTGTTTGCCCCCAATACAACAAGAGAAGCTGCTCGAGATGAATATAAAAATCAAAGAGCGATATAACTTAGATTATTAGTTTGAGTTATCTGAATAATTATGTTTTAATTTTTATTGTCGTGTTTTTATGTTATCTGAATAATTATGTATTGTTTTTTAATTTATTATGTAATGTTTTTTTATTAGTGAAATTTAATTTGGTTGTTAAAAAACTTGGAAAAAAAATGAAGGTCGCTTCATAGTGACAAAAGGTCGATTGTCGGTCGCCGGAGAGAAAAAACTGATGTGACACCAGAAATTGCAAGTCGGGACCGACTACCATAATAGGCAGCCTTACAGATAAGATCATCTTATTGTTGGTTAGTCTTTTGTTTGGATTGATATGGTAATAATATTAATATAACTAATATTTTTCTTCTTATATATAAAAGAAATTTTAGCTTAATGACAACCATCTATGATTTGGCTTGGAGGTGAAAACGGTTATAGTTGTGAACTCTATTATAAGGAAATGATTCGGATTAGGGATGGCAATGGGTCGGGGAATTTCGGGGATCGTACTTACCATCCCCATCCCCGTTTCTCAGCCTCATCCCCATCCCCGTCCCCATCCCCATTGGGGAATTGATTTACATCCCCATCCCTGTCCCCAATGGGGATCGGGGATCCCCACGGGGATTCGGGGATTTTTCGCCCTTATAAATTAAGCATAAAATTACACAACTAAACTAAAATATAAAGAATTTACCTACATAATGTCTTAGAACGCATACGTTGTACATAGTTTGATTAATTAAAATGTCATTCAACTTTAAAACATCATAAATACTAA
>BQNB010119630.1:0-20781 GCA_026074375.1 Tanacetum coccineum
AGAAGAAGAAGAGGCTTTCAATAGTGGTCAATAATAAATGTTTTGTCTTTTTTGTTTCTTTTCTTTTCTAGTTTACTACTCCAGTATGAGCTTTTGCGATTTCGCCGCTCGGACTGCGGGGAAATATTAGTGAATAAATAGGCCCAAGCCCGTTTGTGGGTTTAGGGTATTAGGGTTTTACCACTATAAATAGTGGTCAATAATAAATCATAACTCAAGGGGTTCTATCATTCTACACTAATTACGAGTTGATCCCTGCTTGACCTCTCTTATAAATAGATGATTATTTACCTTATAACAAACACACAAAAACACACAAACATTACGATCCAATGATCCATCACTAAGAAGAGAGGATTAAGTAAAAGATCTTCATCCTAACCGGTGTTCTTAATTCGTTCATGGTGATCTCATTCTTCGACATCAAGTAAGTTTTAATGTTATGCTTTATGTTATTGATCATTCATATTATGATTACATGTTTTTTGAGACAATTAATTAACATGTGGCATCCAAGCATGGTTTAAATGCATGAATCATAATATTAACGATTATTATAATCGGTCATTGCCAATTCTGTTTCATTAAGAGTTGCCTATATAAAAATGATTTGTTTTGATGTTTTGGAATATATATTTTAATGGATCAAATCTGTCATAGCACTTATTCCCCATCCTCAACCGGAACTAATTTCATATATCTATAAGTACATTATTTATACGTACATCATATATTACATTATTTATGTTGTAAATTCCTATATATCTTTTTGGGCCTTCTTCTATGTATCGCGTCGTTGTTTATGGTGGTGGCATATGTGGATGCTTACACACCCGTGAATAATTTTCTAGTACAACGTCTCTCGTGAATAACTTTATGAGAAATATATGATTAAATGTTTTCAAGTTAAATTGTTTTAATGAATATCCTAAAGTCTAAAAAGATAAAAATTGTTTTACTCATTATCTTAAGAGTATATTCTGACCAAGGTTAGTTGTGTATATATTTCATGAATTTTGTTTCAATGAATTTATTTTATGCTGGTCACCTTGACGTAATTGCATATAATATTAATTGGAATTATATAGTGTCATTAACTATCCAATCTTTTTTTTAATCTCACAATATCAAAAGTACATTCTACATTGAATATTACACGTAAATAAACTTGGCAATAACAATGATTCTAAATTACGGGTGTGATAGTTATTTTACGTCACGTAGAAGTCCAATCTTTGGTTATGTTTTGTTCAAAAGAAAGTATTGTTAGTGCAAATATTGCGATATTTAATCTATACGATCTCTTTATGTTTTGGTGATGACAAACATGTAACTTATATTACGTAACGTAAAGTGCACAAGTTACTCGTAATCACAAATCATCAATGCATACATGCATCTACATCTCTCGACCTCTCAAGTCTACATCAACATCGACATTTGTTTGCACCCGACGTAAATCATGTAAGGTATGTACAAACAACATTAAACTTGTATGATGATAAAAGAAATAAGTTTTTGTCTTAAACTTTATATTTTTATAAATATAACAAAACAATTTCTCAAAAATTATTTAGTCAAATTATTTTTGAATTATAAAGAAATGTTTTATGTGGTAATAATTTCAAATTTCAAATATGGTCTTTCCCCCCTAAAACAAGTCAGATTTTCACCAGATTTCACATTTACCACAAAAAGACAAAAACAGGACCTCTGCGGGGCGGTTCTACTTAAAATATATTCGGGTGGCCCCTTTAAATCTCTGCGGCGGCCTCCTAATATATCTGGGATCGCCGTTTCCTGACAGACAATTTTTCAGCTTCTAGAAATAGTGGGTCACCTTCAACTATTTTTACAACCCTTTTGCATGAATTTCTTTTAGTTCTTTCTCTCTCTAGATCTCACTAAATCTCTCTAAACCTTTGATCATTTAACTTGTTTAATCTTGTTTAAATGTGATCCAATCTTCTATCCTTTCCTTCTTCCCTCAAGTGCAAGAGAAGAACTTTCGTTATACGCAAGATACAAGTTATGTACTCTAGTTTAGTTTCATTTGTAACATATGTTACATAAGATCGAGTCCCATACTTCTAATCTTTAGTAGTGAGTAGACCGATGTGTGTATATTTAGAAGGGTTGATTGTGGGTTGGTTAGTATTTTGGGCCTTAAAATACATTAGTGTAGTGGTAGATTGATTCTAGCTAAGATTAGGACTCGACATCTAGCTTAGTGTCGCAAAATAATGTAAGCGACACGGTTTATGTGTTTAGGCCATAAAACACAAGGTTTGTTATGTTGGGCCATAAAACATAACGGGTTTGGTTATACCCGAAGAAGAACTCGACATCTAGCTTAGTGTGGGAAAATAATGTAAGCAACTTGTATGGTTTTCTCCGCCGAGAAAGGAGTTTGTTGACAAGTGAAGTAACTCTCGAGTTGGGTACTCAGGGAGTGGAGTAGGGCGAAGAGGAGCTTCGTGACGGAACCACTATAAATCATCGTGTCTGGTTTGCATTTCCTTTCACTTATCTCTTTACGCTTTTATTTACATTTATCGCTTTACTTTTATATTTGCATTGTGTTCATGATTGTGTGGATAGGTACGCATATTGTGTTAATTATGATTGTGTAGTACTTTGTAGTTAATATTGTGGTTGAGCTTGTATTGTTAATATATGTGCTAGTTGTTGTAAAACCTATTATCGACACTTCTTATATTACGTCTAACTTGATTGGCAATTTGATACAAAAGATTTAAAGTTTCTAAATAGAAACGTATTCACCCCCCTTTACGGTTTCCGCAATTGGTATCAGGAGCCAGGTCGTTATAGTTTTCAAAACAAATGGATTTTAAAATAGAGGACGATCCATGTATCAAATTACCCATAAAGGGGGATTAAATATGTAAAGTGTTTTGTTGCTTGATTCGTATTAGTTTTGTTGTTAAATATACCTCGTATACTAGCTTGACTGAAAATATTCTCAAAAAGCTTGAAAGTGTAAAATACGTCTTTGTAAATCCTAGGAGTAAAAATGATGTCAAAAACACGTGTTTTATGTGCTGGAACAACTTCCTGAGGTCTTACGTCCCTACATTAAGTTACCAAATAATTTTATACAAAAAATATGTTTTTGGGTCTCTGGTGGCGGTCCCCTAAATGATCGGGCGGCCCCCTAATATATCTAGGAGCCGTCACCTTTCCGGGGACCGTCTGTTTGTTTCAGCAGAATTTGACAAACTTCGAAAAATCATATAAAATCAACCGTAAGTCCGTAGAAGTCGTGCCACCTACCAATTTAAAGATAATCGAGTCTACTTTCATTTAAAAATACTTCCAAGTCCTGATTTGAAACTTAAATTAGTCAGAAATGCAAAATACTACATAGTGGTCAAAAATTTGAGTTCCGTTTTAACGTAAAACTTGTATTTTACATTATCCTTTGAGTCGAGCATTTTTAGTTGATGTATCTTTGAAAAATAGTATATTTTTCCTTTCAAAATATTGATCGTAATTAATTCTTGAAATGGGGAGGAACTATCTTATTTTCAAATCAAATCAAGCTAAGTATACATCGTTATATCTAATACACAAAACAACGATGAATATCCTTATGTGTATGCTATATGATTATGTGTGTTTACTTTTGTTTCAACTTGGTTAATAGATATTAATAAGTAATCATTACTATTTGTAATTGAGCTAATTATATATCTAAACACATGTGCCATGTATGTTACTAGTTTTTCGGATTATGCCTAATAGGAATTACGCTAGATTTCTTGCGTTAAGTTGCAAAATTGTTTGTGCATTACATATAGGCATAGATCACTATATTTACAAGTGTTACATAAACATCTTGTAGATATTTTTTGAGTGTAGTAACCCATTTAGGAATGAGAGTTCAATAGTTTGTTAAGTGTGTGGAAAAGTATTGTCATAAGATCACACGTTAAAACCCGTCACCAAAATATTTCCAACACGTTAACTCTCTTCCAACAAGATGTCTAAATATTTTTATCGTCTAGCCTTGTTTGACCTTAGGTTGGTTAAACAAAAGAAAAGATTGTATTAATACATTAGTATTTAAGTAAAAGAAAATATATTTTTAAACTTTGCTTGTGCTTGCATTATTCTAACACACACACATATTTATATTCTTTTTATAAACATATACTCCCTCCGTCCCAATTTACTTGTCCCTGTTTGACTTTTTGGGTCTTTCTTTATCAACTTTGACCTTAAATAATTTTGTTTGTGTTATTTAGTATATGATGCAAAATATATGAATGGATTGAGTTTTAAATGTATATTCCATTGGTATAATTTTCATCAAGTCTTATATAACACAAAAAAAATTATTTAAGGTCAAAGTTGATAAGGAAAGACCCACAAAGTCAAACAGGGACAAATAAATTGGGACAGAGGGAGTAGGATTTTACTAAAGATGTGTGTTGTATAAAAATGGTTAGAAAAACCATTTATTTACTCACAAGATGTCAAAAACTATTCATACTATGTGTAAACAACAAAAGTTTTTTCGCACAAGCAAAATAATATGACAATCATGAAGAAATTAACTTGTCATTATTCATCAACCTCACCTTACCAGTAAGTCTTAAGATTATGTAACACACGATGAAAAATCTTTATTTGTTTTTCCTTTTTAAAAGAGTGGTTCGTGAGGTCAAGAAAGATTTCGAATATAAATCGATTCATATTCAAATTATGAACTGATATTAATATCGAGATGATAATTTGACAAGTTTTCAAGTATTGACAAGAAATCGGGTTCTTATTTGTCTAGCTTTAAGATTATATCAAAATGTAACAAGAGATATTATCTTAAACCTAGATACTCAATCACACTTAATTGATATAAAAATAATGACATCCTTTTCCAAGACGATAAGAATATGCATCGGATCATAACTCACACTTGTGTAAATGATGTCATATTGAGTCTACTGTCTAATAGGTTGTTGTTTCAAATATTTGGGCAAATAATAAGCATAAAATAACCAAAATGAAGTAGAATTGACGACTTGAATATTTTATCCAAAATATTCAAGTAATTTACCTTGCAATGCATTTGGTAAAGTCGTCATTTTCGAAAAGCCAAACATGAGCAAACGTACAACATATGTAACTTTGCTCAAATAATTCAAAAGCACAACTCAAAGCTCAAATTCTCTTCTCATCAAAACTTTCTCTTACTTTACTAAATAAGCATACTATTTTTTATTCACCAAATGAGAACCATTTAACCATCTAAGGTTAGGACTAGGAATAATTGACCATATTCCATAAACCATTATCGTGTTTTTTTTCAATAAGTGATCGTGAAGAGGAATTTTCGAAATATAGAAGATGATTATTATCGGAACATAATCAATCTCATCATTCAATCTAATTACAAAATTAGAATATGAAACAAGAAATCGAGACTAAGGATTTATCTGAGATCACAAAAATGATCAATCAATGACATAGGATAATTTTCCATTCTACATGTTAGCACCATCCCTCAGTTCTTACCATGAATCACAAAGACGATTGCAAGACAACAAGATTAGTCATCAAATTGCAATTCACACTTGCAATAAAGATGTTTCATTGAGTCTAAAGTGTTCAAATGTTGTGTTATTAGCTATGGTCAAATTATACATCCTAAACTTAACACACTCTAAGTAGGATTGACGACTTATGAATTTCCATCGAGAAACTCATAAGTACTTCAACTTGATAAGCAAGTCTTGGATGTCATTTTCGAAAACTCAAACCAAGAACCCTTATAACTTATATAAGCTTCTCCTAATAACCTAATTTCAACACCATCTCCCAAATAGTGGGAAAATGATCCTAGCCCAAAATTTGGGCACCACCCAACGGATTCGTTGGATCCTCGTCATAGATTCATCTTCGTTTAGGTAATCCCCGCCTATGGCAATTAGATTTAAGACATCTTCCTCTTGTGAATCTCTTGCTTATAAGTCCAACATACATGTAACTAACCTTTAGTAAATCATCATTATTTATACAAAGAAACATTTACAAGATCTATTGAGGTAAATAACCTTTAATTGGACTTCTTTTAATAATTTTTTTTTATTTTTATTTTTTTATCTTCTTTTATAAAAAAAGACATGCAAAGGACGCATTTCTTTGAACACTCTCATTATAGGAGCATTACAACATTCTCACTCTTAAGCATACTCCTAGATCCTAGATGACTCATTGTATCTTATACCTATAACAACTTGCTTACTCTCTCATTTAATCTTAGAATTCCACACATCTTGATTAGGATTATGCGAACTGGAATTAAAGCATGTTAGCTGTGTCATGTTAGGCCCTCTATAAAAAGATAATACAAATTTGATCTTTGCTACACTTCATTAGGAAAATATAAGAATTTGATTTTGTCTAACATGAGAATGACTACTAGAGAATCTATTGCACTAAAAATTCAATTTGACCTAATGGTTGAATTGCTTTGAAGAGTGAAGTTGGGTTCGTGGTATAACTTGTAAAAATAGTCGTGTTTAGCCTGAATTGAGCACCACTAGTGATAGTCTCATATTTATTCTTTAATTTGATTAAATGGCTCTTTCTAAATATGCCTAATGATAGTCTACATCGATAGACTCTGTATCTCATTAGGAGTGCACACTAAGCACGTAGAAATTAGGTTTCTCCTTAGTCAATCTAGACTACTTGCATCTAACATATGTGCTTTGAAGTTTCAAGATGATAACTTGCTCCCATGTAATGCAATTATATGCTTTCATGTTTTTCTTAATGCTCAACGTTTATTTGCTTAGGTATTGAATGCATGTCTGTTGTAAAAGCGTTTGCCTTTTTCTAGCAATTTAGATAAAATATCTCTTAATTTATCTAAATAACACATACTCCTAAGTGCTAAATGCTAACATGTTCTTACATGATGATTGCATTTAAAATTATCACATTTTTTATGCGTCATTTTACATGACTTACGTATTAATTGTGCACCTACACTATGTTAGTTTAATGTATGACAATTCATATTTAAATGTCAATAGTCTTACACATTAATCTTGTTGATTATTGTGTTGATGCACGCTTAGATAAACTTGCATGCTTATATCTATATATCTTATGCATCTAGGTATATATTTCCTCACACTAGAATATTTCTCTTCGCGTCCGTGTCACAAATCTAAAAAGTCAAAAGAGTCATAAAATGGTTTTATATCTCTTTGAGTCTTCACTCACACATTCCCTTAATCATCATCTTGCTTTCTCCTCATAAATCTACTATTTTGTAACGGAAAAGGTTTAGATGTAAATCTAATACCTTCTATAGGGTTGACAACTTAATATTTTCATCCGAAATATTCAAGTATCTTTAACTTGCAATCGCAAATGTTAAAGGTCATATCCGAAAATCCCTATTCAAGCCTTATAACAACATTAGTTAAAACGCTCTCCATTCTCTCGACGAAAAAATTCTTCTCCTCGACTAAAACATTCTTTCTCATTCGACTAAACATTCTTCTCTTTAGATGAAACATTCATTCTCTTTTGAGACAAAAACACATCTTTGTCTTTCGATCACGACCGCTTTCTCTCACCACCCATACGCCTCTTCAACCTTAGAGATGAGCTAATCTCTTTTCCTCCACAATTTCTACTACTAACCTTTAAGACAACCGTACAGATACCATCGTCGTGTGATTTTGTTTCAATGAAACATTCCGCAATGCTCGAGAAGAGCTACATAACTTTTGTGAGTGTAGTTTATCGTACGTTAACCACCATCCGTCTTGACATTGTCAAGCTCGCCACATCTTCGTTGTTTCTTCTTTATTATTATTATTATTATTATTATTATTTTCGTGTACAAAACACACCGAAGATACGTCACCATTTCCTTCGGGACAATGTCCAAAAGGAAACATCTCCATTCAAAAAGGTTGCGTCTGAAGATAACATCGTCGACATTCTTTCTTTACCCCTCAACCGCGAATCATCAAATTGTCTTCGTCTAGGTCTAGGAATGATGGAACACATTCCATAAATCCTTCTCTTCTTTTCTACTAGTCTCGATTCTAGTCCATTTTCTATTCCATGCGTCGTGACAACTTAACTACTTCATCCGAAGTACTTTAAGTATTTGTAATTAGCGAAATGCAAATTAAAATGTCACTCCTCTTACAAAATTCATCAAGTCCTTAACTCCTCTCTAGTTGGCGGTCCGACGGCCCCCAGACCTATTCTGGCGGCCCCTAAATATATCTGGGACTACCGGCAGTAGCTTGTAATACCATTTATTTTTTGTTATTAACTCTTCCTCTCTTCTACTACGAGCTGATGTCTACTTCACACCAAAACCTATACCCAATATCTCTATAGATCAATGGGTCATTCTCATATCCCAATTCTCATAAGCATCATTTCTTATAGTGTCAATAGTAAAGTGAATTTCATCATGAAATGCGTCTCATTCTCAAACACAATCCTTACAATCGTCATACTCACAAATCCCCTCACATCTTGGTCCTCACTTCTTGTAAACGTCTTTTCTCACATCAAATGGCCTTTTTACTTCTAAGGTTCTTCTCTCTTTCAAGAGTCCTCTCACTTCTAATAGTCTTCTCACTTCTGACAGTCACTTCACCTCTAATAGCCTTTTTGCTTCTAACATTTCCTCTCACTCCTAAATGTTCCTTTGTCACTTCTAATAAGTCTTCTCACCTCTAACGTTTCTTCTCACTTCTAAACGTTTCTTCTCTCTTCTAATAGTCTTGTTACTATTAAAATTCCTCCTATATCCCTTGATAACTTAATTATTTCATCCAAAATATTTAAGTAATTTGCGAAATGCAAATGTCACTCCTTCGCAAAACTTTCCACTTTCTAGAAAGTGAAGAACATAAAGAAGATATTCAATCTTCAAGTATTATTGAGTCACCACATTGTTGAGTCCCTCATTATTCTTCCACCATGAAAGAACTACCTCATTTCATATCCCACCTTTGTTCCTCAACATTGTCAACCAACAAAACACCAAGCAAACCTTTGAATTCCAAGTCATCCACTTTTGTCTCGATAGGGTCATATGCACATCAATTGTTAGTGCAAATGATATATCAATCTTTTCTATCAACCTCTCGTCAACATGTTCCTTCTTTAGTATCGCTCATCCTTTCCCACTTTTCGGCTCTATGGAATCATTTTCATTCACATCAAAGAGCACATCGTCTCCATCCTCGTCTTATTTTTCTTTTTATTCTTGTAGAAGTATATATATATATTTATATTTTTTGGACATATTTTGCCAAGATATTAAGTGTCATTTGTCTACTTTTAAAAGGTCATTCTTATAATATTTTTATGTCAATCAATAAACAAATCTCATTCTCATTTATTAAAAGTCGGTATAATCTTTATCCGTAAACATACGTCTTGAGTCTTTTAATTATATCATTTAGATTGTTGTTTTTAAAATAATGTTTGCATGTGTCCAGCTTCTAACTTTCTTTTAAAGTGTCATACTCTAGAATACTAACACCTAAAATGCATGTCTAGTTCCCCGCTAATGTTTTGCTATATGTATATGTGCACTTGTCTACTAACTTTGTTTTGTAGAATAACAATATCTTGATTCCTTGGTTCCCCAAACAAGGGGAGCATACACCAAGGGGGAGCACTTGCAAGCGTTCTACTCATTTAAATTGCATTGAACTTCTTGAGCTTAAATGGTAATTTATTTGATGCATGGATCCGTTAGAGTCAATATACAAGGAATGTAATTATCATGGGGACACAATGAGAAAGGGGGAACTAGGAGATACGTGGGTAATTATCATGGAGTTGGTTAAACCGTGCTGATAGAAGACTTCACTAGGATGATGCAAGCTCACCTTTATAGGAAGATAAGTTTGGAGATTGTCAAATACGATGAAGGGTTCTTTCATACTCCGAATACTTCACCTCCTCCACTACATAATAACCCTCAACCTTAAGGTCCTCTTCTTATACCTTCAACTTATAAATTTGAAGTACCTACTCTCTTTTCATGCCTTCTACTCATCTATCACGACACCCTCTAAATTATCCAAGAAACACAAAACTGCCTCAATGTTATTTCTCACGTTTTCTTCTCATTCCTCTAACCTATATACTTGGAGAACCTACCTTTTCCTCATTCCTTCAACCTATACACTCGAAGTACCTACCTTCTTCTCTTGCCTACTTCTCACCTCTCATGACCTTTTCTAAATTATCCAAGAAACACACAATCACCTTCACCTTTATTTCTCATATATTCTCCTCATACCTCAAACCTATATACTCGGAACTCCTACCTTCTTCTCATTCCTCTAACGTATATACCCGGAGCACATACCCTCTTCTCATGTGTTCTTCTCAGCACATACCATCTTCTCATATCTTCTTCTCATATCCACATAATACCTTTTTGCTTCGACAAAAAGAGGAGAAGGGAGTGTAAACGAGTAACTTTTAAACTTTGCTATGTGCTATAGTTTACATATTTTGTCATCATCAAAAGGGGGAGATTGTTAGTGCAAATATTACGATATTTAATCTATACGATCTCTTTATGTTTTGGTGATGACAAACATGTGACTTGTAATACGTAACGTAAAGTGCGCAAGTTACTCGTAATCACAAATCATCAATGCATACATGCATCTACATCTCTCGACGTCTCAAGTCTACATCAACACCGACATTTGTTTGCACCCGACGTAAATCACGTAAGGTATGTACAAACAACATTAAACTTGTAGGATGATCAAAGAAATAAGTTTTTGTCTTAAACTTTATATTTTTATAAATATAACAAAACAATTTCTCAAAAATTATTTAGACAAATTATTTTTGAATTATAAAGAAATGTTTTATGTGGTAATAATTTCAAATTTCAAATATGGTCTTTTCCCCCCTAAAACAAGTTAGATTTTCACCAGATTTCACATTCACCACAAAAAGACAAAAACAAGAGCGTTTGTTGGGACGATCCCTTTAATATGTCTGGCAGCCCCCTTAAATCCCGGCGGCCTCCTAATATATCTGGGACCGCCGTTTCCTGACAGACAGTTTTTCAGCTTCTAGAAATAGTGGGTCACCTCCAACTATTTTTACAACCCTTTTACATGAATTTCTTTTAGTTCTTTCTCTCTCTAGATCTCACTAAATCTCTCTAAACCTTTGATCATTTAACTTGTTTAATCTTGTTTTAATGTGATCCAATATTCTATCTTTTCCTTCTTCCCTCAAGTGCAAGAGAAGAACTTTCTTCATCGTCAAGATACGAAGTTATGTAGTCTAGTTAGTTCATTTGTAACATATGTTACATATAGATCGAGTCCATGTCTTCTAATCTTTAGTAGTGTGTAGATCCGAATGTTGTGTATATTCGGAAGGGTTGATTGTGGGTTGGTTAGTATTTTGGGCCTTAAAATACATTAGTGTAGTGGTAGATTGGTTCTAGCTAAGATTAGGACTCGATATCTATCTTAGTGTCGCAAAATAATATAAGCGACGCGGTTTATGTGTTTAGGCCATAAAACATAAGGTTTGTTATGTTGGGATATAAAACATAACGGATTTGGTTATACCCGAAGAAGAACTTGACATCTAGCTTAGTGTTAAAAAATAATATAAGCAACTTGTATGGTTTTCTCCGCCGAGAAAGGAGCTTGTTGACTAGTGAAGTAACTCTCGAGTTGGGTACTCAGGGAGTGGAGTAGGGCGAAGAGCAGCTTCATAACCGAACCATTATAAATCATCGTGTCCGGTTTGCATTTCCTTTCACTTATCTCTTTACGCTTTTATTTACATTTATCGCTTTACTTTTATATTTGTATCGTGTTCATGATTGTGTGGATAGGTGCGAATATTGTGTTAGTTATGATTGTGTGGTACTTTGTAGTTAATATTGTGGTTGAGCTTGTATTGTTAATATATGTGCTAGTTGTTGTAAAACCTATTATTGACACTTCTCATATTACGTCTAATTTGATTGGCGATTTGATACAAAAGATTTAAAGTTTTTAAATAGAAACGTATTCACCCCCCTCTACAGTTTCCACAAGTATATTGTAAACTCTATTTTTTCATAACTTTCTAGGCAAATTATTCGAGTGTTTACTTTCATCATGTTTAACTCAATTGTTAGAAAGTCTCTCTGTTTTGGTTATAAACATTAAGAGAGTGTTTTCTTACAAAATGATTCTTATTAAATAGGGAATTATTTGACATGTTTGTAATATATTTTAACATGTCTTGTGACTACTTGATTGTTAAAACTAGTTGTCATGCCCAAAGGAATGCTACTGGTTAAAACAATTAAGTGAATGAACGGTCATATGACTACATAATTGCCGAAGTTAGTGTTGGCCCAACGGAAAGCACTCAATCAAAACAATTATGTGAATTAAAGTCATACTAAGTTACGTGTTGGTGTGTTCGAGATTGTCGATTAGCCTAACGGATAATCATAATTTTGACCGCCAAATGATATTTTGGCAAATTAAATAATTAGTTAGTAAATATTTTTGCCCAAGGGTGATGTATTTTGCTAATTGATTTTGTATAATTAAATGTAGAAGTTATTAATGGGTTGTTAATGGAACCACCGAGAAGTTAACAATTCCATCAAACTTCTTTTGTAAATCTGATTTTATGGTGTGGTTAGATTCGAATGACTAACATGGTTAGTTATACTTTTATGTTAATAATTTGATATATGCAAATTAAATAATTAGTTTGCAAATATTTTTGCCCAAAGATGATGTATTTTGTTGACTGATTTTGCATAATTAAATATAGAAGTTATTAATGGGTTGTTAATAGAACCAACGAGAAGTTAACAATTACATCAAACTTTTTATGTGAATCTAATTTTATGTTGTGGTTAAATTTCAATAACTAACGTATGCTCTATGGTTAGTTATACTTTTATGTTAATAATTTGATATAGTCCTTATTTTGAATAGTCTATTATGTACATAAGTATAAGTCATTTGTTTAGATAACCATTTATAAGTTCTTGTAACCACTAAATATTTAAAACATGTTTAAAAGGGTAAACTAATGTTTACTATAGTCATAAAGAATTTCAACATGCATTATCATTCGATCATCTCATACCTCTTACAGTTGAATAAAATTACATATCAATTAGGATTAATGAGAATTACAGAATGATCGGATTGCATTTTATATGATAAGGTTTAATTTTATAAATTCAATAATGACACATGAAAGTACACTTTTAAATAATTTTCTCATCATTAAGGTCTACATTTTTATGGTGTTTGTAAGCTTTTATGTGATCTTAAAATTAAATGAACAAGGTAATCTCTTATATAATTCATTATGATATTTTTTCTTATTAAGTTTGTTGACGTTTTTACATCAAGTGTACTAATAAGTAAAAGGAAAAAATATGAAATAAACAATTATGATTATTATTGTCTATAAAGATGAGATCTATAATCTTTATAGCTTACATTATGACCACCAACTAATTTAATTGTCTAATAAAGAGAACTTTATTAAGATAATCAAAGTTTCTCTATATGTGTAGACTAATTAAGTAAAGACACATCTTATGATCTTAAAATATTTCTATAAAGGAACAATGTTTTAGAAAATGTTTATGTTCAAAAGTTTGTTGAAGAGATTTTTCACAAATGTATGTGTTAAGTGAATAAGAAGGATTCTAATGACTTGCTATTTAGAAGGTTATGAATCATTTGTGAGAATGAGTTCTATGTTGAAACCAAAATAACTTTATTGTAAATAGAGAGTTTGTTTTCATAATTTTATTCTATAACCTTATTTGTTTTGTTAAATTTGACACTTAATTTATTAGTTCAATTTTAAGTGTTTTGAATTTAAAAATTATTCATTCTCATATTATTTGTATGTGGTTCATTAGTTTAAAACCTTCATGAATTCATATAGCAATTATTCTTCTATTCATAGTTAATGAATATGCTAAAAATGTAACATTGTAAAACTGAAGAAATATTACTTTATACTTTTGAAATTAGTGATATTCTTTGAGAAGTTTTTTTCATTTTTTTAATTTCAGTTATTTTAACAAGTAAAAAACTCTCTTATAAAGATGTGTACATTTTCATGAATGACATTAAAAATAATAACTTTTTTGTCTTGTTAATATTGATGATTATAGAGTGTACTTGATGAGAATCTCTTATGTATTAAGACCGAGTTTTATAAAAGGTAAATAAACCATTAAATTAAAATATTAGGTCAATTAGGAGGTGAAAGTGTATTATGATAAGCACGTTCTATTAATTGCCCCAATCTATATGTCTTATGTGAGGGAAATGAAATTGTAAAATCACTTATGTAAGCCTTAACCAACTCAATTAAATGGTATTACATAAAGGCGATTGTACCTTTATGAACATGGTACAATGTATGGACTGTGATTTAGTATCAAACATTACCTATGAACCAAGACATTTAAAGAAACCCCTAATAACATGACGCAAATATCCAATATCTTTATTTACGGTCTATTAGTTGGGACTAACAAAGTAACTAGTTTAAGGGTTATTAATTTCTAATCCTATTAAACTACTGTCCTATTTAAAGATATTGAATCATTGACCATTAGTTTATAAATCGCCTTACATGTTATAAGTAATGGCAAAATCAGTGGGAGTATGTGGTTTAAGAGAATTAATAAATGATTCTACTTTCAAGGTACATACAAATGTATTTAAGAACTTGAAGTAGTCATTTCATCTCATGACGATAAATCACCACATATATTAATAATCTCATAATGTTTTAAATGATTAGCCGTTTTGTAATTCCTATTTTCTTTCAACAATACCATTATTTGTGACAATTTAACTTATTGGCGTAACGTCATTAATTATAAGTTAATTTATTTTATTCAATTGATGTTAGTTAACTTGCGGGTTGTCTAAGTACTCATAACCCATTATAACGCAAGTTGGTATACTAATGTATACCCAAAAGAAACATCAAATGATATTATTATATCTTGTCACATAATGTTGCAATAAAAGAATTGTCTTTATAATAAAACATTTTTATTTTATTATAAAAATATGTCATAAGTCATTACTTTAATAGTTCATCATGTTTAAGAACTATATTATGAACTTTATTGTTATATTCCTCAACTATAACTTGCATAAGATATCTAACTATAAAGTAGGTTAGAGGCAAGTATTAGATGAGATATAAACATAAAACAATCAATTCGATGTCTATATTATGGTTGTTTGAAATGGTATATGAAAATTCTATAGTTATATGTATTATTAAATTGATTGACATATATATCTTAAGATCAGTAGGAGCAAATTGGTTATCATTGTATTATGTGGTAAGATAATTCTACAACAATGCATGACTAAACTAAGTTTTTATGAATTTAAAAGGTTGTTTCAATCACTTAAGATCTAAAAGATGTCATAATATCATAGACATCATAATGCGTACTATGGGTCTACAAAGAACATTATGACCCCTCTAAGCACCTTCTTATATTTAAACTTCTTGATAAATAATTTTTTACTCCTCGTAAATTGTATATATTGTTAAAGTCAATTTTGTGGTGTCATAAGATAAGTTTAAATTAAGACTTGCGTTAATCGTTTCAAAGAAGAATAACCATAACTTACTTAGCTTACTTACATTCTACTTTGTTTATTGTAAGGACTATTATATTTTCCTCACGATGCATTTTCATGTATCGACTATATCAATTTTAAGGTGTTATTGATAATTTTCTTAATAACAAATATGTCAGTATTTTATATCTCAACACCAAGTATGTTAAAGGTTGAAAGAAGGTTGAAGAATATTGTCATCAAGTATATTTGTACATTGACTTAATGTATTATGTTACTTATGATAGGTTTATCACCCAAGCTCTTATTCGAGTATAATTACCGGAATGGGATTGATTGATAACCTTACAATAAAGGATCCTACTTGTTTTCTTCACATTATGTTAAAGGTTTGCTATTCTCATTATTGTGCACATTACGAGATCTTATGAGCAAACAACTTATGGTGGATCATGTGAATGGTTTTATTTTATTACCATCATGTTTCTTTTTCTATTCATATTCATTATGGCTTATGATAATCATTCTTCATTTAGAAGAGCTAATTGTATAATTGGTAGGGGTCCTGCATTAACTGTGATGCAAGTGATTATGCTGTTTTACATTAGCAATTTTACTTGATCGTGATGAACTTATTAAATCAACAACTTGGCTAATATTAACTAGTACAAAGCATAAATAGGTATACAGACAAGTGGGAGAATGTTAGCAAATATCCTATTTTGATATTACATATTTCTCTATAATTATGTCCTCACCTATTTAATGCATTAGTATATTTGTACATTATATATTGTTGATTTATATGTGTAATATTAAGAGTAATTAAATAATATTTAGTTACCATAATGAAACTCTGTAGGATATTGTATCTTGATAGGAGATCTAATTTCTTTATGTGATAATGTCTAGGTAATGAATTATTATAATGATTTCATAATCAAAACCTAATTAGGAGTTGATCCCTACTTGACCTCTCTTATAAATAGAGGATTATTCACCTCATAACAAACACACAAACATTATGATTCATCACTAAGAAGAGAGGATTAAGTAAAAGTTCTTCATCCTAACCGGTGTTTTTAATTCGTTCATGGTGATCTCATTCTTCGACATCAAGTAAGTTTTAATGTTATGCTTTATGCTATTGATCATTCATATTATGATTACATGTTTCTTGGGATAATTAATCAACAATGTCATACTATGTAAACAAGTTATTAAGTCGTAAGTTTTCATACCGAGTCAAATCATTTAATAAAAGTCACCAAATACAAAAAAGGTCATGACAGCCCACGGATCCACCAAATAAAAAGATGAATCCGTCAACGAAGAATCCGCAAGATTCAAAATTTGAATCAGCCTTTTGCCTCTATCAATAGAAGCCAAATGTTTTCATTTGAGCTAACCATTTCCAACATCATTTTATCATATTTAATTTATCATTTGCATTCATTTAATCTTTTATAATCACACTTATTATATAATTCATTACAAATGATCCAATCATTTTCACTCTCAAGTGAAGAACACAAAGAATATCTCTAAGCTTTAAGTGTTATCAGTTTAGTTTAGTTGTGTCGTCACATTGTTGTGATATTTATCCAACATCATCTATTTGTGTGTTTAATCATAATTGTATGTTGGTTAGTATTTTGGGCCTTAAAATACACAGTGAAGTTTAGGTTGGTTCTACCTCGAAGTAGGACTCGGTATTTAGCTTTGTACCAGAAAAAGTGTAACCGACGTTGTATGGTTTTCTCTGCCTAAAGGGAGCTTGTTGACATAGTGAAGAGGACTCTCGAGTTGGGTACTCAGGGAGTGGAGTAGGGCGAAGAGGAGCTTCGTAGCTGAACCACTATAAATCATCACGTCTTTGGTTTGATCTTTCCTCTCTTTACTTACTTACATATTGCATTCATTCTTCATTCATTCATTCATTCATTCATTCATTCATTCATTCATTCATTCATTTATTACATTACTATCATATACATACTTGTATATCTATTGTGTTCACATAAGAAAACAAATCTAAGTTTTGATTTTAAAATGGTAAAAACTATTCAACCCTCTTCTAGTTTTCCACAATTGGTACCAGAGCAGTTTTAGTGTTTCACCAAGATTTTAAAATTTTATTGGATTTTAAAACTTGAATCGATCTATGAATTTTGAAAATTACAAAGAAGAGAAACCCAAGCAAAGACCACCACTATTTGAAAGTGACAGTTTTATTTATTAAAATAATAGATTTTAAACTTATGTAAAATCAAAAGATCTAGATCTTTGGCATATTATCATTAATGGTGATTTTCCACCGGTTGTCAAAAACGTGACTACTCAAGCTTTTGAGGTAGTTCCTTTTGAAAATCAAGATGACGCTTCTAAAAAACTTGCTAAAAATAATGAGGCTAAAATGGTTCTTTATAATGTTTTACCTAAAAAGGAATATGAAAGAATTTTTATGTGTAAAACAGCTAAATTTTTTTGGCAATCGTTGTTAATCACACATCAAGGTAATAGCGAAGTCAAGGATAATAAAATTGATATTCTTGTTCAATAATATGAACAATTTACTATCCTTGAAGAAGAATCTATTGGTAGTGGCTTTGCTAGATTTAACACTATTATTACTAGTCTTAAAGTTCTTGATGAAGGTTTTTCTAGAAATAACTATGTTTGGAAGTTTCTTAGGGAACTTCAACCGAAATGGAGAGCAAAGGTCACAAAAATTGAAGAATCAAAATTTTTGTCATCACTAGCACTAGACGAGCTTATCAGTAATCTAAAAGTACATGAGGTTATCATGGAAAAGGAAAAGAGTTAAGTCCATGGCCTTAAAAGATAAGAAAGAGTCTAGTGATGATGAAACTTCAATATCCGGTAGTGAAGACGAAGAATATGCTAGGGTTGTAAGGGACTTCAAGAAGTTCTTTAGAAAAAAGGGTAGATTCGTCAAACAACCACATGACGAAAAGAAGTCATTCCGGAAAAGGAATGAAAAGAAAGGCACGAGTTATCGAAATGCTTTAGATGCGGATATCCGAATCATCTTATTGGCGAGTGTCTAAAACCTCTTGTTAGCCTTATTTTTATTTAAGTCGAACAAGAATGTCATCGGTCATCTTTGTAATAATTAGTCTTGTATTGTAATAGGCTAGTCGGGTTTAACGGGCTTGTATTTTAAGCTAATATTGTCCATGTTTCAGGCTAAAGCCCAACACAAGCCAAGCCCGACCCAATAAGAAAAGCCCACAAGCCAATCTTGGCCTTGTACTATAAATATCACCCTCCTAGCATGTTAGGAGGGTGTTGGTTACCATTTCTCACATAGTAATCATCCAACTCTCTTCCTTCTCTCTAGCTTTCTCTCTCTACTTTCTCTCTCTAAACTTCTTTCTATTTTCTTCTTTTTCTCTTTGGTTCGTGGCTTATTTAAGCTTATTGGTATGCTTATTAGTTGTGTTATGGATTAGGTATTTGGGATAACAAGTGGTATCTTGCCAATCCACCTCACAAATTCACATGGGTTGAACAAACAATTCCAGTCTCAAAAGGTAGTTCAAAACTCGTACAAAAGGGTATATGGAGACCTACAAGAATGTTTCATAAGACATATGAAATCAACTGGATGCTGAAGCTGAAGCTGAAGCTGCTCAGATAATTCTCACAGGGATAGATAATGATATCTACTCCACATTTGATGCTTGTATAAATGCATATGAGATGTGGAAAGCCATTGAAAGGTTGAAACAAGGTGAGTCTATCATGTTCAACATCTTGAAACCAATTTGTATTGGGAGTTTAGAAAATTCACATCACGTGATGGT
Organism: Tanacetum coccineum; assembly: GCA_026074375.1. Classification (NCBI taxonomy): domain Eukaryota; kingdom Viridiplantae; phylum Streptophyta; class Magnoliopsida; order Asterales; family Asteraceae; genus Tanacetum; species Tanacetum coccineum. The sequence continues at coordinate 19,487 of BQNB010119630.1, forward strand.
GAATCTCTTAAATCGTATTACTCAAGGTTCTACAAGATGATGAATGAGCTTGTCAGAAATAATTGTGATATTACCAATCATTAAGTGAATGTTCAGTTCTTACTTCAATTACAACTAGAATGGCAAAGGTTTGTGACACTTGTTAAGCAAAGTCAAGAGTTGAAGACTGTCTCCTACCATAAACTTTATGACATTCTAAAGCAACACCAGAACAAAGTCAATGAGATAAGAGCTAAAAGACTAGTACGTACTACTAATCCACTTGCACTTGTTGCTCAACAACAACCAATATACCATCCTACTCACTATACTCAAAATTCCTCAACTAGACCACAACAAGCTGCTACCAAAAACAGAGGTAAAGTAATTTTCAACTCTCCTCTACCACTTATGATCAAGAACCTAAAATGGTTGCTGAAGATGATGCATTGTCAAAGGAGAAGGAGATTGATAAACTCATGGCTTTAATCTCTCTATCAGTCAAGAAAATCTACAAACCTACCAACAATAACCTCAAAACTTCATCAACACCAGTAGAGCAAATCAGGATAATACTTCAAGAATCAACAGAGGAACTGGGTATGATAATCAGAGGATAGTTAATGTTGCTGGGGCTAGGGAGAATGTAGGTACACAAGTGGTGCAACAATATGGGATTCAGTATTATAATTGCAAGGAATATGAGCATGTAGCAAGGGAAAGTCAGAAACTAAAATGGGCAAAGGATGCAGCTTATCACAAGGAGAAGATTCTATTGTGTAAGCAAGAGGAAGCTGGATTTCAGTTAAATGTAGAGCAAGCTGATTGGAGGGATAACACTAATGATGAACCTGAAGATCAGGAATTAGAAGCACATTATCTGTACATGGCACAGATTCAAGAGGTTACTCCAGATGCTACTGACAATTCTAGACCCATCTATGATGTTGAGCCGTTGTAAAAGGTACAAAATGATAATGATAACTATAATGTGTTTGCTAATGACAGTGAACATCCTGAGCAACCTGGATCTGTTAATGTCACATATATAAAGGAACACGGTGATACTAATATCACTACTGATCCATTGGATATGAGCATTAATGGAGGAGAGGCTGTCCAGGATGAAGATGAAAATCTTGCTAGAGAACATGATTTGCTTGCTTCTTTAATTAATAAACTAAAATGTGAAATTGATGACAGTAAAAATCGTAATAAGATTTTGGAATCATCAAACAAGACTTTAGTTGATAAATTGAAAGGTGAAATTGAGGATTTCAAAACCAAAAATTAAAAGTTTAGAATCATCAAATAAC